>APFE030952439.1:31662-85592 GCA_000404065.3 Pinus taeda | reverse complement strand
ATAAATAAAATTTAAAAAAAGGCGACAATAGATCTGGACCGAACGACGAAATGGTCTACGAGCTCTGTAACTTGATCTAGGTTTAGCGCTAGGGTTTAGGAGTTGGGCACCATGGCGGGACGCGCAAGGGGGAGTGTTGCTCCCTCCTACAGTCAAGTAGTTACGGATAGAAGCAAGGGCGCGGGAAAGTAGAGCTTCAAACAACCTCTGGAGAAGGCAATAGAGGCAAGAAACTCGGAAACATTGGGAAGAAGCAAACCTCATGAACAGGAAGGGGAGTAGCAAGAGGCTAGTAAAGAGAAGGAAAAAGGGGATAGCAGTCAAAAATCTACTTCCATAAGGACAAATTGGGTCTGCAAACCCAAGTCGAACATCATACCTCGGGTCATCGTAAGTGACCCAATGCTACAAGCGCATAGGGATCATATGACAAAATATGCAGCCATATGCAAATTTATGGGCTTCTGGCCAATGGAGAGGGTGCTGCGGGTATGATAAGGAGCCACTGGAAGCCAAAGGGGGAGATACATCTTCATCTGGGATCTAAGGGTTTCTTCACAGTAGTATTCACAAGCCTAGAGGATAAAGACAGAGTGTTTGAAGGACGACCATATTTCTATGTTGCGGCAGGCCTCTACATGCGGCCATGGATGATGAACTTTGTCCCAGAACGTGAGACATTCACATTGGTACCGGTATGGATCAGACTATATTCACTTCCTCTAGATTATTGGCTACCGGAATCTCTGAAAATAATAGGAAACAAACAGGGGCATTTTCTAAAAATCTCAGATGTGACTCTGAAAGAAAATATACCTCCTTCGTCAGGATATGTGTGGAAATGGATTTATCTAGAGCACTCCCAGATGCAATAATTTTAGAATTATATGATGAACAATGGGTTCAGATGACGGACTATGACCACATCCCATTTAGATGTCGCAAATGTCATCAGCATGTGCATCTATATAGAGACTGCCCAACAAACAATATGGAGAGAAATGTGAATACCACTGTGGATAAAAATTCTGAGGTTTTTACCAAGGTTGGGGGTAAAGGGAAAGGTGGAAGGCAACCACAAGAGAAAACCAATGAGGAAAGACAACCGAGCCACAATAGCTTTAAGATCCTAGAAGAAGAAGAAGGAAACAAAGAAACAAACCATGAAATGGAGAACATTATCACTGAGAAGGAAAGGGATGACAACATGGAAGATATCATAGATAACAACCAACAAAAGGAGGATCTGCCAAGAATTATGGAGATGAATAGGGACCATGAGATCACTCCAAGTGAGGTGGGAACGGAGGACCACGAATTGGAGGATATTCTAGATAGGGAAAATCTAGATCTAGAGAAATTTCTGGAACAAGGGACCACCAAAGGAGTGAACTCCCTGCCAAAAGAGTAATATGATAGGGTTTAGCAGCTCTTCCTATGGAGATCATAATCGAAGGGATCTAGAGTCAAATAAATCATAAAAGCTAAGAGCATAGAGGGGTCAAGATGATGGAGGATACACAGGCACAATCTCCAAAGAACCCAGGCAGGAAAAGAGGAATAAAAAGACAGAATGAGTTGCTGAACGAATGTGGGAAAATATTGATTAACTCAAGTAAGATGAAATATCTCACCACTTATTCCTTTACAAACCTTTCTTAATGGAGCTCACAACCTAGAATATTAGAGGCATAGGAAATAGAAGGAAACAAAGAAATCTCAATAATAGAATAAAAGAAGAGAAACCATATATGATTTTTGTCCAGGAGAAAAAATGTTCAATGGATAATATTAGAGAAATTCATAATAAATGGCTAATAAAGTATGAGTATCTAGAGTTTAAAGAAAAAAACTCAGCGGGGGGAATTCTCACGCTGTTGGATTCTCAAAAATTTGGAATCGTGGATGTTGAGGCATCTAGGAACTATCTTTCTTTGGTATGTCAACCTTTAGGTGATAAGGAGATATACATGATCACAAATTTCTATGGACCTCAAAAGCAAGAAGACAAACTCAACCTTCTCACCTCCCTTGAGGAACTAAGAGCAAGACACCCTAATATGCCCTGGATAGTTGGAGGAGATTTCAATATGATAAGGTCTCTTACAGAGAAAAAAGGCAATATTAGACAACTAGGCAGAGACTCCATGGCCTTCCAGAACTTCATAATGAACATGGGCTTAGTGGACACTAAAACAATAAATGGGACCTTCACCTGGAACAACAAGAGGGGAGGGGCTTCACAAGTTGCCTCTAAACTAGATAGATTTATTATTTCATAGGACCTCATTCTCTCAGGCCCTGCCATGTCAACTTTTATTCTTCACTTTGGAGGTTCGGACCATTGACCTGTATAGCTGGAAGCCACTTTTATGGGTACACCAAGAAACAGACCTTTCAAGTTTGAAAATTCCTAACTCTCTCACCCTGAATTCACCAGTAATATTGAAAAATGGTGGAGAGAGGATCTGAACATTCAAGGCATGAGAATGTTCCTGCTACAACAAAAACTTAAACATATCAAATCTAGGCTTAAAGATTGGAACAAAAGGAATTTGGTAATATCTTCAAAGCCAAAAGAGAAGTTGAGTAGAAACTCTAAGAGATCAATCAGATCAGCATTAAAGAGGGCTTTACCGAGGAACAGGGACAAATAAAGGAGATCTTTCATGGCCATTTGGGGAAGGCCACTAATAACATGGGGAACTCATGGCCTTAGAGAAATGCTTGGAAATCTTGGTGGATTCAAATTCACACAATGTCATCATTCAAGCAGATTCGGAATTGATTATTAGAGTGGCCAAGAAAATATATAATGGTACTTCACTAGATAAAGTGTCAAAACACTAAAGGCTATCACAGGTCATTCATCGTATCTACACTCACATACAAACCCTAAGAACTATAAGCTTTGTCCATGTCAAAAGAAAAGCTAACATGTTAGCTGATCATTTGGCAAATGAAGGAGTGATTAATAAGGAAAGGGACACTTGACATGTTTGGGAGATGTTACCACCAGGAAAACTGTTAGAGGATTGTCTCTGTCAGGCTGCCGAAGATAGGGATCGATGGATCGACAGGATGGATCGAGGAGGCTTGGGAGATAAGCGGGAGGATAGGGAAGCCTAAACTATTTTCCTGTTGTGTGGTAACAGTCCGCAATTTGTATTGGCATGAGGACTGTTTCTGGAAATTTTGCAGGTTTGATCACCCATCGATCGCTGTAAGAATCGATGGCGATCCTTTGTTTAATGAAATTTTTTTATATATGAGTGTCTATGTGTTAAACGGAGTTCGGTAAAGAAAATGAGGTTTAAGAGTAAAACCATTGTCTAGCAGAAGATCAACGACGTAGGCAGAAAGAAACAAGAATCGTCCGATGGGATAGATTAGCGGCCTTCACATGATGGAAAAGCACAAAATTTAATTCGCAAGGGTAGTGGTTTCTCTAACCACAAGTGGTATTTCGGGTGGGGTCTAAGTCGTAACTGGTTTTTCATGGAAGGACTCTAATTCCACTCATCAAGTGACACATAGCAACGAGGAGGAGAGAGGAAACCACTATTTTGGGTGGTTAATCCTCGTGCTACTTATCTGTTCGAAATCATCATGGACCGTTGGATCCATGAAGTGTAGATCAATGGTGTTCGAAGAGTGCAGTGGAAAGGTGTTGGATCAAAAGTGCGGACCCAATGATATTTATGGTTGCGGATGTAAAAATTTTGAATTCTGACCTCAAGTGTTGTGGGTCGGGTTTCTGCATATTTCCTGTGTATTCCATTTATTCCTATAGAGGTAATGTTTCCATGTTTTAAGGGCTTAAAGCCATTTACACTTCATATAGGTTTTGTGGGCCATTACCCATAGGCCTCCGGATCGCGTTTTGGTAAACACAAGGGTTTTGGTTTACCCTGTATCATATGTAATGTATTAGTTCGGTTAATAGAAGGCTCAATTCTTGAACAAACAAACAAAAAATTAAGAAAAGGCTATCTTTTAAGTTACAACAAAAAACAAAAATTCAAAAATATTAAAAATAAATTAAAATTAAAATTAATATATATATATATATATAATTATATATATACTATATTATAGTTTAATAAAAATAATTATAATATATATATATATATATATATAAAATTTAAGTTATAAAAAATTTAAAAATTTAAAATATTATATTTAAAATTATAAAAATAAATACAAAAAAATAAATAAAAATAAAAAATAAAAACTTAAATTTAAATTTAGAAAATTTAAATTTAAAAAGGGTTGATGCTCATCAGCACTTTTCAAAATCAAGATGAAAATCACTAACAAAAAAGAAATGTTCACACTTGATACATAAAAAAATTTAAAGTGTCAAAAATAAGCCCTCTAAAAAAATGTGTTGATGTTGCATCAACACTTTTCAAAATTAGCATGAAAATCACTAACATTCAAAAAAAAATGTTGATGTTGCATCAACACTTTTCAAAACCAGCATGAAAATCACTAACATCGAAAAAAGATGTTCATACTTGATACATAAGAAAATTTAAAGTGCCAAAAATATGGTAAAAAAAAAGTGTATTCTGGCATCACCACTTTTCAAAATCGGGTGATTTATTGCGACCTCAAAAAAATGGGTACCAGTTCTCTTTCTCATTTGATCGATAACTATGTTTTTGAGGTAGGAGTCCCAGCAGTGGGTCATAAGATAATGCCTTAACTGCAATATCGCACAGAGGCAAGTAAGATAACTCTATCAGTAGCAAGGGTGTGACTGATGCAGTGAGTCAAGGAATGAGTATGACAGGTTCCAACACTTCAAAGGGAGAGGAAGGCAGAGGTGAGTTCCAGGTTGAAAGGGATCAGTCCCAACTTGACTAGGAACACACAACACAAATGACATGCACAACTTCCGACAGAGCAGTCGACACGGATGCGGTAGTCCAACATACAAGGTAAGATAACCTGAACAACACTCACGGATCAGTCTAAGATGAGTGTGATGGTTGATATAACAAGGTTGAGAGAAATGTACGTCTAGTGTCCGGCAAAGCAGTCGACATGGACGGTGACAGCATTATCAACATATGCAACACATTAACAACAAGATTCATATAATTTCTTGTGAATTAGTTCATACACAAGTACATAAGTTAAACAACATATATCATTAAAGCAACCAAAGTAGTCCAACTACAATAACAACATATGCATGAAAATGTGTTTCCTTTTATTATATAAAGAAGTGTAAGTCACAATCATATAATACACCATGTAAACTTGCTAGTCCTATCAGTAGAACATTACAGCCACATCCCCCTGCTCCTCCAAAGAGATGTACTAGCTATGTGCAGTGGAGAATCCAAGGCGCGTTACGATATTGTCCAAGTCTTCTTCAAGATAGTCTTAGTAGAAGCTTGGTTAACCAAAAGCCTATAAGATGAGTTATGGGGTGACCCTTGAAATTCCCCTTTGTGATAGTTCAACTACCCTCATGACTCTTCACCTACTCTATGACTGTTACATCCAACTGTTGACACTCGACTTACACTTGACATGACTCAACATTACAATGCACATGTATTCATGTGAGACAACATGGCTTGAGCAAGCATTGCAAGACATCACTGACACTTGGTCCGCTGTGGTGAGACCAACTCTTTGACATGCTTGTGATGGTGAAGCTGGTGAGCTGATGCCAAAAACAACTGAGCTAAATGTGAAGTGAGCTTACCCAAAACATCTCATGTGAGACAACATGGCTTGGGGAAGCCTTGAATGTGAAGCGAGCTTACCCCAAAACATTTCTATCACTGTTACATCGAACTGTTGACACTTGACATGACTCAACATTAGAATGCACATGTACTCATGTGAGACAATGTGGCCCTAGAAAGCCTTGCAAGACATCACTGACACTTGGTCTACTGTGATGAGACCAACTCTTTGGCATGCTTGTGATGGTGAATTTGATGAGCTAATGCCAGAAACAGTTGAGCTAAATGGGAAGAGAGCTTACCCCAAAACAACTAAGCTGAATGTGCTGACTACTCCTAGATTTGATGTGGGATGTCGGAGCTACAAGTTTGATGTGAGAAATGAGCTCTGCAGCATTCGGTTGATGATTTTTGATAACATCGGGGTTGTGATGCACATGCCACAAATCTAGGGAAAGCGACACTTGGAGGAAGATTTCTGAATTGTTGCTTGCACGTAACCTCTAGCTGGTAAACATAGATCCCTGAAACAAGGGATGCCTTTGCATGCAAGTCTGTTTTTCTCAATCCCAAAGGGAACCGGTCAACTCAACTACACATGCAAGAGACTGCTTGACTGCTGGAGAAAAAAGTGCATTCTTGACTATAAGTTGGGTTGACTACCCAAGGGGATTGCGCAATTTCTAGGCCTAGCAGTTGACTGCTACCTAGATTTGTGCAAATCCTAGGCTGAATTGTCTCTTGGTGGGAAAAAGTATGCAAATATTGCTGGGAGGGCAGGAAGGATTGCGCAATCCTGGAGCCCAGTAGCAGATTGTTAGAAGGAATTGTGCAATTCCTGGAGGGAGAGGTTGGTTTCCCTCTAAGAATGCGCAAATTTTACTAGGAAGTTTCTCAACCTGCAGTTGGACCAAGTCCGGTGAGCAACCTGTGAAGGGAAAAGATCAAAATATGATTGATTGGCTACCTTTGAGCAAGAAAGACACTGAAGCTTGAAAACTTGACAAAGTAATGCAAGCTACTATGTAAGGTTGGTAGGGAGGCTCCAAAACAAGCTAAGGCAAAAGTTTGGAGGGTAATTATAGCTTCTACAACACTTTCATAGTCGAAACAACTAATGAAAACAAAGACAAACCTTCAATATCACCATAACAAGGTCGCAAGCATGACATGGAAATCAACATGTTGAAGACGACAGTTGGTCAAACAAGCGACAATGAAGCAAGACATGTAGAGGAAACATATGAAATGACTTTTGTGTTTTCACACATGCATACTACTAAAGACAAGAGTGTATGATGATGACAATAATTCCCACAAACTCAGCTAATACGTGTACTTCGAAAGGTGTTCTTTACTTACCATACTTACCCTCAAGATGATCATGCATCCGACGAAGTTTGCATGCAGTCCTGATATTTTTCCATCACTTGGTTCCTTGGTGCTTCTCCTCAACTCCTTGGAAGTGATATGATCATGTCATCTTTGCCTATAGTCACTGAGATATAGATCAATGCAACTTCAGTGGACAGTGACTGCTACAAGAATGAGGCCCCGGGAAGCCCATCTGCGTAGTTTCTGGATGCAAGAGAGGCAGAACAGATTGGATAACACTGCACAGTTCTGACACACAAGACACTACTGTATGATGGGGGTCCTAGGAGGACACCTCTGCATAATTTCTGAGTGAAATGTAGCCCAAGCAGATAAGAGGCAATACTGCGCAGTTTCTGGATGTAAGGCACCATCACAAGATGGGTTCTGGGAGGACACGTCTCCACGGTTTCATGTTGCAAGGCAGACTGAACAGTTGAGGGACAATATTGTGCAATTTCTAGAGACAGCGGGTTCTGGCTAGGGAAATACACTAGGGGAAACCACTACGTATTTTTGGATGCTAAGGGATGATGGGGCCTTTTTGCACTATGGAGTTCCAGTAGGCAAGGAAGGAAGCTTGATGGTTGCAGAAGAAAATTTCACAATTCTGGGAGGCTGAATGAGGCTAAGTTTCTTGGGAAATTGGCTAATTATGAGATCATTGAAACATATGTAAGAGTCGATAAGACTTGACTGTGATCGCACATGAACACTTAGTGATGCAACATAGACCATCTAGAATATGTCTAAAACATTATCTTCTTTATGCAACAATCTTCGTGACAAGAGTGTGTGAATTGAGTGTGAAACATGTATATGTGATTATAGCAACTCATGCATGCATGCTTTCCCTTGAAGCAAAACACCATTCCCTTTGTATGACAAACAACAATCCCTATGCCCAAAGATGACACATGCTAGATAAATATGAGAACATGAACAATTCTCAAGATCAAGGAGGGGAAGCTTGTGATCATCAGCTTACCAACAAGTGACCAAGGATGATCGATTGCAGGACCCAAGGTAGGATCTTAAGTTTTCATGCGAGCCAAAATTTTGGAGGGTGGTTGTAGCCACTACAACAACTTGCAAATTTATACATTTCACCAAATACAAGCATTGAAGAAATGACTAATTTCATCAAGTTCATTTTAGAGCACACATGAAGAAACTACCCAATTGTGCTTGTTAGTGATTTCAATTTGAACATGTTGCAAAATAGTCATCAACATAGAAAAATACTTTCATTTATGCAAAGTAATGGCTTCAATTTTCATACAAAAAATAACAACTGACTATAGCTCAATGTTAGACCACTTTTGGACAAACCTTTCATTTAGTATTGTTTCTTTCCATGTCTTCAATGCTTATTGGACAGATCATCATACAATTTGTCTTACCATATCTTTGTTGTCGACTTGAGTCATTTTGCCAATGTTCATGTCCTACAATTTCATTGTTCACTTGTCACAATACTTGTCACATTTGAAAATGTCCACCTTAGACATATGCTTTGATTTGCAAACAAATAAAAAAAAAGGAGTTGTGCACAACAACAACAAAAATGAAAATATCAAATTCTTGTAAGTCTTTGAACCATCAATATAAATATGTTCAGTTTGTCTTCCATAACTTTAATTTTTTATTCCGTCGCTACCATGCAATCTACGCATTTTGGCTTTCACTTTGTGACATTTATTTCTACATAATGAATACCATTATTTGCTTTAGTTTCTAGTTCATGTTTCATTACTTCTTGTCCAACTTCCTTTGAAAAAAAATGTTTTTGTAGCCATAGTGATTTTTAATAACGCTCTCCAAAAATGAACTTTATGTGTAATTGTCAATGAAATCTATAAAACATTTTTTTGTTGTAACTTATGCTCACTTACTACATAGCAACCAAAAATGGCTAATAGTAGTATAAAAATAGAATAGATAAATAAAAACAAAAACAAAAACAAAAGAAAAAATTGGCTAGTGTGCATACAGAGCCATGCTCATCCTTTGTTCAAATGGCCATTTTCTCTACATATCCATTTCTTTTCCTTACATTCTATTTTCACAAAAAAAAACATATATATATATATATATATATACTATATATATATAGAGAGAGAGAGAGATGGAGAGAGAGAGAGAGAGGAGAGAGAGAGCATACATTATTTTTAAAGGTTCTCTATACACTTGTTTCAGACTTAACCACTTGGATTTCCATTTTCTAGCAGCAATTGGTCAAGTCATGTGCAAAAACATCATGGAAACAACTAGCTCCAGGAAACAAGCATTCAAAAAGGAAATGGTGGAATATGAGAATCCAAAGACGTTGGATTTGTGTTGCGTTGAATATTTATATAGTCAAATGACATATTTGCATTAAATCAATGGACATGTTTTTTAAAGCATATTGTTCTGACTTTTCATATAAACAAACCAAAAACAATGGAAGCAACACCCTCGTCAATCATTCAAATATGCTCAGGATCATATGCAAATATTTTTGAAGGCGGTATCTTGGCTATTTATGGGCCAACACAAACTAAAATCTCCAACTCGCTTGTAAAGGCACAGTTAATCCATGCTAATTTGGTTGATAGCCACGATCAATGGACTACAATAGTGAACATGAGAAACAATCTTATAAAGCATTTCCAAAACGTGTTTAATGTTGGAAACAATGTTTGAATTACACATTTTGCAATAATAAATGTTGGTTTGAGGGGGATACATTCTTTACAAAAACATTTACAAAATAGGGTTAAATTAACCCTAAAACTGACCCTAGGGACCCTAACCCAACAAGAAACAAGAAAATTTATGAACGAGAAGATGCAAAATGTTATATAGTGTTACATGACAAAACCACAATTGAATCAATTACATATGTTTGCAAAAATTGTAGACTAGCTCTAGATACAACAATACACAGTCTTCTTGTTTCAAGTGATACATATGTAGTTGGTTCAATAGGAGAAATAGTGATAGGTTGTCAGCAAAATAACAAGCAACTTGAACTCAATATAAATGATGGTGAAGCTGCAGATGACAATGCAATTGTAAGTTTGTCGTTACAATAACTATATTTGCATTTTCACCAAAAGATAATAGTTTCATTCAAATTATGTTCTTGTATCTTTGTGTTCCATTGTTATCTAGCAATTGTCTCATCATTTCTTGTGCAAATTGCCTAACAAAAAATATCTTATCTGATTCACTACAATTGTTATTGAATGATAGTCATAAAGACCATTTTTCCAAAATACATCATGAATTGGCATCAAATATGACTTCGCTCTATTTGTTCAAAAGAATTGTTAGAAATTATGTGAAAGGAAATCAACAGTTGTGTTATGGATCAACAACTTTTGTTGATCCATTAAATGATGAATTTTCAAGAGTACATCTAATATCTTTTTTGAAGTTGCGAACACAGGTATCTTTCCTAATACCTTCTTTTTTCAAGTAACAATAGTCTTACTTTCATTTAAAAAAATCTTGCATTTTGGTGAAAGGCAAAAATGTTTTCTCTCCTCCTTTTCAGAAAATTTGTAGTAAATGCAAACAACTCGTTCATCCCAACATAGCTAAATCCTCAGTCTGTACAGATGGCACACCATTTAATTATGAGCACATTGTTGAATGCAACTAGAAATAGATGGTTGCAAAATTGATTGTATGTTGCAAATTCTGCAGCTAAAAGAACATTGCCCAGTTATTGTTGAGACAAGCTTCTAGCAATACATGCAAATAACATCATCTACATTTTTCACTTTAAGAAAACTTTTTATTCAAGGTCTTTTCACTTTAACAGTTAACAACATAATTGTTGAGATAAAAGAGTTGTGACCAACAAAAAAATGCTTCCTCTATACATCAAGTTTGTACATTTTGACAGTTAAGATATTCTTCCTCTTTCCATTTTTACTTCTTGCATTTCACCAACTCATAATTCACAAATCCTTTCACCAACACTAATGTATACTTTTTTTTTATTGCAAGTGCCAGAACTGCAAAATACAAAAACATCATGTTCACTACCTTGTTGATATTTTCTACAACATCTAAATCAAGAACTTTTTTTTTTTTTTAACTAGTTCATGTTCTCTTTTTCCTATAACTTTTGAATCAAACATATTTTCCTGTTGCAAATGAAAACAGAGAGCAAGATACACATTATGCAGTATAATAATTCAATTACATCAAAATTATGCCAGACTATGGCATCATTTTGTTAATAAGAACATACTATCTCAGCTCCATAATGTAGATCAAAAATACTTATTATACCATATTATATATAAGCCCATATTTTTCTCTCCACTGTTGGAATATTAACCTGAGTTCTCATTTGTTATGAATTCTGGAATTGGTGTTGTGTTAGGAAAAAAAAAAAGGAAGAAAAGAGTTGCATGTGTATCAATGTCTTGATTTATGTATATGCTTAATTAAATGCTCGGTGTTAAAATAAGCCATGACAAGAGAATTGAGATATGTGTGTTCTCGTTTTCTTTTCCCGTACACCAAATCCTCCTTATTTTCCTAATTGCATAATTGTTTTGCATGTTGTGTTCATTTTATGATTAGATTTCTTGTTATCCTTTTCTGAGCTATATGGTCTTGCATTGCAGCTATATACAATTGGAAATTTATCGACCAATGAATTAACAAAGTTTCTATCTCATTTTTCTTCTAGTTTTTTTTTCTCCCCTTAAAATGTATTCCAACTTAAAGAGAAAACTTAAATAAATAAGAAAATAAAAAACAAAAACAAAAAATCTAAGGAGATTGTGGTTTTATTGATGTTAGATTCTTTTGCTATGGTGCTCAATAATTTTTTACTTGTTTTTCCTCAGGTATAAATGGAGACAAATGTTCGTGGTTTCTATAGGAACTTGTTCTTTCCAAAAATTTTGCAAAACCAATGCATCATTTTGTTAATATGACCATAATATCTCAGTTGCACAACAACATTGTGTAATTCCAAAAAAATTGTTATACCATATTACATATATGTCCATGTTTTTCTTTCCATTGTTGCAATATTAACTTGAATTCTCATTTTATATAAATTCTAAAGTTGTGTTGTGTTAAAGACAAAAGTAAAAAGAGTTGCAACTATCTCAAATGCTTAATTTTTTTTTTATGTTCAATGAAATGTTTTGTGTAAAAAAAAGTCTCTATAGGAGCATTAACATATATGTGTTCTCTTCTTTTGTTCACATATATCAAATCTTCCAGAAAAAATATTTTTCTATTTGCACAAGTGTTTCTTTCATTTTGTGTGCTTTTTCTGATTGAATTTCTTGTACAAAGGTTTTCCTTTTCTAATCTATATAGCGTATGACTGCAGTTATATATAATTGAAAATTTATGATCTAATGAATTAACAAAACATGCATCTCAATTATGTTTTCTAATTTTTTTTGTTTCCTCTTATAATGCATATCAACTTGCAAAAAAGTGAAAATCTAACTATAATATAAGGAAACTATGGTTCTTCTAATGCTAATTGCTATAACTATGGTACCAGATAATTTTTTAGCTCTTTTTTCCCAGCCATAAATGGGAATGAGCATGTGTGGCTTCTGCAACCACTTGTATTTCCTTTGCAAGCTATTTCAATTCTTATTAATCATAGCATATGTTAATAGTTTTGAATATTTGGCCTGTGATAATGAATCTTTAATGATGGTGAAGGATATATGTACTATTTGCAGTCAATCATCCATTTTTTATAGCACAATGTCATTGTTATGAATAATAAATATATTAGTTATTTTGAACTTTGAACTATTATGATAAGTTTTTCATAGGCCTATATAATCACTTTTACTTGGACATTATGACAGATTTTACTCTATTACTAGGATAGAAATTTTCTTAACAATATTCTCTTAGGTATTTTGTGTATTTATTATTTAACATATGCAATTTACTACTCTAGATATATTGCAAAAAATACATTCATAAATTTGTAAAATATTCTTTGAATCATTGGTGACATGAATTCTTATTTTTTATCTCTCATGACACTTTAGACTCTATGCTTTGGCTGTAACAATAGAAAATCAGTATAATTGATACAAATATTAGTAAACTTCTATTTTGGACTCACTACTTCAAAAATATTGCAAACCTCTTGAATTGTTGAGCCAAGTTATTTTATCCCTTCATCTATTAAGCATAGTAGAACTATGTCCAATGTTAATTTAGTTTCATTTAGCCCTGAATTTGAGGGAGAAACTGCTATTTCTATGAATATAAGAATAAACAAGTGTATGTTAGATGAGAATTTTAAAACGGAGTTACATAGTGTAATAAAGAATGTGCCAAGAATTTCTCTTCATCCACATGTTCTTCCTGCTCCAATATTATCAATTAATCAACGAATTGAGGTCAATGATGATGAAAAACATGTGCACCACACTTCAAATGGTGGAGTGACTGAGCAAACATAAAAACATAAATTTATGAATAAAGGGGTATCTGTATTTTAGGCACCTTTTACCTATTATTTAATATTCTTGGGAATTTTTATCAAATGCACTTTGAGTTCACTAATCTGACATTTGATGTGTTCATCACACTAGTATTATGCACTTAGATAATCATGAGGCAGTTAGTAATGCAGTCACTATTGAAGCTTAAACTAGTCTCCATGCATTACAGATTTTAATATTTCAATGTCAATATAATAATTAATTTGGTTATAGGTAATTTTTCCTATAATTTTGTGATTTTTAATCTAAGTATTCATTTTATCATGTGCTTAGGAAAATAACCCATTCTCATGTCTTTCTCATGGGTTGTGTATTATATTGTTCTTCTACTTATAGAATGTTACAAGTTGTCACACCCGGTCACTGAATCTGGAAACTACAAATATAGGGATGATGTGAAATTCATTTCTTGGTAAACCAAAAAGTCATGAATAGCATTCTTTACTCTCTTCCTTTTTGAACTTTTTTGCTTTAAATTCATACTAAGGTCTTTTTTTCACAAGACAAATTATGATATATTGAGTTTTGCACTAGGTGGATACAAGGTCTCCCTATGTGCTTGGGCTCCATATTCAAATATTTATGGGTGTCTAATTGTTTACACAATTACAGGAGTTATCAACATAATGTAAGCATTAATTGTAGCCTAGAAGTACCCTGCATCTACTCAAATAGTTTTAGGGTATTCTTTGGTTAGGCTCGAGATTATTTTGATATGTAGTGAAGTCTAACTATTGTTCTTGTAATAGAGCGATAAAAAAGATAACATGCTTTCACGAACAAGGGAAAATTGGTCGTTGTCATATATCAACCAATTTATACATGGTTATGTTTGGTATGTTAAAGCTTATATTGTCTCAGCTACCAAGCTTGGAGAAAATTTCATGGCTTTCAACCATTGCAACCACCATGTCTTTTGCACACTCTTCTATTGGGATAGCTCTTAGCATAACAAAAGTTACAGATTTGCCTTATGTTTCCATATCTCTCTTTGTATTTTCTCATCCAATTTAAGTACAACTATAGAGATGGTATTTTCGGATTGAGCTATGAATGAGAAATACATTGACTAACATAAATTCAATCTAAGGATACTTGCAGATAGAAAAAATTTGTATGCAACCCTAACCGGAGAACTTATTAATAAATTTTCGTCAACAAAGAACACAAGGTATATCTTCCAATCATTGGGAAACACTCCATTTTATTACTCATTTTCCACAGTTCTCATTGAAATAGAGGCAAGTCTTATCAGTGTTATTTCCTTTCATGTACTTGGTCAAGGTTCATAGATTTCGTCTTGTTGAATTTGCAATTATGCATTATGTAGGATACCCTCAAATCTCTACCACCAGAGAGCAAAACAATGGAAAACATGATACTATGATATCTATGGTGATCTTAGTTATACTCTTCTATGTTGAAAGGTTCAAAATTCAAAACATTTGTTACTCATTTTCCCCTACTATTTTTATATGGTTCTTATTTATTTCCCTCATTGGAATCTAGAATATCACCAAGCATGATACAAGCATCTTCAAAGCTTTCTATCCCAAAAATACCTTTGATTACATCGGAAAAAATTCAAAAAAAACCTTGGATTTTACTTGGAGGAATAGGTCTATGCATAAAAGGTATGTAGTATGCTTCCAAGTGCCTGAATAATTTGCTTAGAGATTATCAAACGTAGTCTTCATTGGTAACGTTAATTATGTCACATGCAAGCAATTATTTAGAAATTACCAAGCCTAGTCTTCATTGCTAGCTTCAATTAAGTAGAATGCAAAAATTTATTTATACATTAACAAATCCAGACTTGATTTCCAATGTTAAGTAGGTAGCACATCAGGACTGAAGCTACGATTGCATATCTGAGTCATTTTTCATTCTCATATGGACTTCAGACATTAGCATAACTTAATTAAATGCAAGAGGGATATAATGGATCTTTGTTATTGCTAGTGTTGTTTCTTCTTCAAAATCAATGGTAGAAAATGAGAAATTAGTGACTACGTGACTAAAAACGTTAGTCACCACAACTTTTCCAAGTGAAACACTACCAAAAATGAGCAATCTTAACTAACCCCACTAAAAAGGACTAACATAAATCACTAATTTAGACGCGGGTTAGAATATATGACAGCTAATATGTAATACAACTAAAAATGACTAACATGAATGACTAATTTAGTCTAAGAACAAAAATAAAACTACCTAATAAGTACTACAATAATATGAATCAGTTGTATGTGTTAATCATCATAATTATGTCAAGCAATCTAAACTTACAAGTGATAGGGGATTGAAAGGTTGTTAAACAATGGTTGAAAGGTTATCCGTCCTTAAACACTTCTTCATCCTCACATGGTGTATAGGTGAGCCAAATTTGCATTATTTATCTCTAATAATTAGTAATTTCATAAATATATATTTATATAAAAAAAATATTTTATGTATTTTTTAAAAATCTATTCACTGAATCTAATTGGATCTAGTTCCAATTTGAAATTAATTTAAAGAGAAATTTTAATTTTTAAGACTATAATATCAAATAACAACTACTTTAATTTCATATTAATCGGCCTAGATCCATCTTTACCCCAGTTCTATCAAGCGAAAAGAGGGATCTAATCTCTCAAGGTGTTAAGTTTTTTTCTAGTGTAAAACTTGAGGAAAGGTTTGCACCTCAAGAGATTGGATCCCTCTCGACACTTGATAGTTATAGGTTTAATATGGATCTAGGTTGGTTATATAATACTACATAATATCTATATTTGTATTTGTGTCTCTTTGTTATTCCCTCTCTCTATCTCACCCCCAAACATACACACACTCTCCCTCCCTCTCTTCCCCTTCTCTGTCTATCTCTCTCTTCCCCTTCTCTCCCTCTCTATCTATCTCCTTCTCTATATTCCCTCCCACTCTCCTCTGTCCCTCACTCTCTCTCCATGGCTTCCTTGTCACCCCCTCTCTCTCTCCACCTTTCTCCCTATATGTTTTTATTGTTACCTCCTTCTCTTGCCCCCTCCAATTCCATCTCTCTCTCCTCATCTCTATCTTGCTTCCTCTCTATCCCTTATCTCCCACCTCCCTCTATCTCTCCCCCCTAATCGCTCTCTCTCTCTCTCTCTTCTATCCAACTCTATCACTATATCCCCTCCTGGCCCTCTCCTTATCCATCTCTATGTATCCATCTCTCTCCCTTCCCCTTCTCTCCCTATCTCTATCCTCTCCTCTTCTCTCTCTTCCCTTCTCTCCTCTCTGACTCACTTTCTCTCTATCTCTCCCTTCTCGCTCCTCTTCTCTCTCCACCTCTATCTTTCTATGTCTTTGTTATTTCCTCCCTCTCTCTCCCACTCCAACTCCATCTCTCTCTCTCTCCTCTCTCTTCCTTCCTCTCACTCCCTCTCTCCCACCTCACTCTCTCTCCCCCCATCACTCTCTCTTTCTCTCTCTCTCTGCCCTCGAACCTTTTCACTAGCTTTGTCCCTCTCTCCGCCCCTCCCCCACTCTCTCTTAAATTTGATCACATTGTATTGTGTTTAAGAAAGTATATAAATTTAAAAAAAAACTTAATTAGTTGTAAAATATTAAACCTATATTTTGGATCAATCATGTCACAAAAAATGAAATAATGAAAAACTTTAAAAAAATCATGCACTATATTTAATCTATTATAAGCAGTCACTTTGCTTGGTCCCATCCCTTGGATCATATAAAGAATTGACATAGATCCATATTGGCTTAATTTTATTAAAACCTTAATTTAATTTCTATGGGAATATTTTAGTAGTCCCAATGATAGAGGGTTTCTATATATCTCAAATTGTAACATTTTCCCTTTTAGATTCAATTAAAAAAATGTTGTGAAATTAAATTAAAATAAAATATTTTTACTATGAAATAAGTTGGTTTTTTGGCATGTGGTATTGATAAGCCATGGTATTGGTATTGTAATAAAACTGATTTACAAGTTAATATCCTTGGTTAACAATATTGTAATATTGTTATCAAATATTTTGATTGTGAAATAATTTATGTTTTTTGGGCACATGGTATTGATAATCCATCGTATTGACCCATGGTATTGTAACAAAGCCTATTTTTTACAAGTTAATAATATATATGGTAATTTGGGGGTGAATATTAATGAGTTATGGTTTTTTGTTGTGAAATGAGTTATGGTTTTTGGACTTGTAGTATTGATAAGCCATGGTATTGTAACAAAGCCTATTCACAAGTTAATAAAAAAATCAAAATATAACAAACTGAATTTTATTATTTTTATTAATTGAACTTTTTATTATTAATTGAGGACATATTTAAATGTTTACACTCATTGTGATATCATTTTTAAATTCTTCATTTTCTTTTTTATTTAGCGTCTTACAAAAAAATAAAAATATCTTATTAAAAATGAATCATTTAACCCAAATTGCAATTTATATATTTAGTTTTCTATTATAAATATTTTTTTATTTTTTCCATTATAAATATTTATCTTCATTTTCATTTCAAGTTTAGCGTTGGGTTCAAATAAAATGTTCACAGATTACAACATCACATTGTAGCACTGCATTTTGATTTGCCTTGTTGATATCTGCATGGAAATGCTAGAAGAAGGAAGAACATCAACGTGATGTATGGATTTCATGGGATTCAAACCCCAAAAGGAGTTTTCATGGGAAACACCTTAGGAGAAATCAACGATTAGATGGAGGAAGGGCAAGGTCATTGGGTGTGGAGATTTTGACCATTTTTACATGGGTACGAATTTGGACTCTAGAGAGTTCTTCCTTTTTACTAAAGATGATTTTTGTTCTTATGGGTAAACAATTTTGAGGGTTTATATCATCAAAGCATAAATTTCATCTAGAGTTGAGGGTTTAATTATTATGATAATGAAGATCTTGATTGCAGCCAACAATTCATCAAAAGACAATGCACAAGTAAGCATTTTACATGTCCTTGTTGTATAGATTCATCAAAAGACAATGCACAAGTAATCATTTTGCATGTCCTTATTGTATAGATTCATCAAAAGACAATTCCAAGTAAGCATCTTGCATTGTATAGATAAGTTCGCTCCCCCCCTAACTTTTCTAGGGTCAGAATGCATGAAATTTTATTTTTTCTTTTCATTTTTTTTTTAGTGGTTGATTTTTTTTGTAATGAACTGTACCATTTCCAAATTCAAAGGGCTCTAGTGATGCCCGTAAATTTTCTGGTAGGATGAAAATACTAGACCTTCCTCAAACTCTGTTACATGAAATTAAAATTTCTTGTAATCACGAACAAAAAATATTTTATGTTTTATCCTTAGATTCTGATATTAATGCCTACAGTTTAAACAATGTTACTATATTTTAGGTAGAATATACTTAGATCCATTAAACCTTACAAATCTCCAAAGCTTAGGTTTGTTTTAGCTAAAAATAAGGAGATTGATTAGGGTTTGCAATTTAGACTCAATGCTTACAGGCAATGATTAAAAATGAAAGAACCCAAGTGGTCTGATAACTTTTACCAACCCATAAATTCCCAGCACGTTTTCTATTATTCTAAACATAGACAGATAGAGAAGAAGAAGGATAGGAGCCTGGATGAGGTGGACCCTTGTTGGGCTATGTTATATTCTTTCCACGACTAGCTCCCCTATATTATGTGGGTGAACCTACCTATTGTTTTGTGCATGGTTTTCGTACATGGTTTTGGGCGTGATGGTTTTTGGTCCATGGTATTTTGTAGATCCAATCAAGGGAACTACAGTTATGTTCTAATCCAGGGTTAATGGATTGGGGTTATGGATGGTTCGGCATGTATATATATATATATATCTGTGTGTGTGTGTGTGTGTGTGTGTGTGTGTGTGTGTGTGTATCGTAACATTGAAAGGAACATAATGAAAAATCAATCTGGTAGTCCTAGTTTTGAGATCCAGGGGAAAATCTATGTGTATATTTGTTTTATGTGTTATTCTCTTGCTATTGTTTATTTTCTATTTTTAGAATTCGTAAGCAATTAATTTATGTATGGGGTTAAGACCTACAACCCTGACTTTCTTGATACTTTCAAAAGTTGGGCATGCCCTTGACTAACAGAAGAGATTGACCAACGTTGTTGCAGATGTTGTTTTTTATAGTGTTTTCATTGCTACCATGCATAGGTACCAAATGTTATGAAACCAGCTCAAGAAAAGATAGAAAAGATAGATCGACGCCTTAGAATTCAGCCTCTTCGAGGGAGAAACCTCCTTTACATTACATAAATGAACAATTCTTGGATGATTCAAATGATAAAACCTCCTTTATATATAGGAGTGTAAGGAGTCACGATATAACCCAGCTGACCTAACAATAATAATATCAAGCCACAAAAATAACAATAGAGGGATTCCATGGGGCCCAGTAATAACAATATGGGTACAATAGGGGCACAAAAATATTAGTAAGGGGTACAACTACAATAGTAATGGGGTAATCACTAGTATTATAGGGACCCAACATAGACTCTATAGGCAGTTGAGGTTATATTTTGTTCGATATCAGAGCTAATTCGGGAGTATCTTGATCTAGTTATGAAGTATCTTAACAGGTTTGTTCCTCCTTATAACTATTATGTTGCATCGTATTTTTTTGTTTTTAGTGATAGCTCCTTCTATTAAATCCCCAAGCACACTTTGTTACCCTTGGAAATATCCAATTATTTCAAGATCAATGAGATGGAGACCGGGTAGTTTGTGAGGACTCTTATTATTGTAGATGATAGGAGTTATGTGAGGTGAGATGAGTTATATGACATATCTTGAAGGATGCACTGCACCATTTTATGACACCAATCATCTCCATGCCATAGTAGTGGATCTCTATTGCATCAAGGGAGCAACGATAAAGTATTCCACTATAAAGAAATTGTATATCGGGGATGAGGAATGCAGACATGGGATTTATAATTTTATTACGAAAAGAGTTTTGTGAGATGGAGACAAATCACAGATTTCGTGAACCTGAGTAGAGACTGGTTTGGAAATCACCTAGAAATACCCAAGCATTGTTTTGAAAGGCGATGATGCGATTGGAGAGCTCTATTTTGTCGCCTTGAAAAATAACTACCAATAGGGAGACACGGGGACAAATATTATCCATATAGGGAATAATTGTAGGAGTAGGATTGTTTCTAAAATTATATCTACCGACAAGTCAGGGAACTGCTACAAAGGATTAGTGTAGTTTCAACCAAATTCTCATAATGCAAATAATTTTTTAAAGTGTGATTCGATGCTCATCAGTGACCAACGAGCTGCAAATACTTATTGTTACATTTCGGTACAATTTGAGTTGCATTCTAAACTCTCTAATTTCATTTATTGATAGTCCTTCTTGTGTCCTTGTCTCTCCTAATTTCATCCTGGTAGGATTGGAATGGGTTAAAAAATCAAGCATATCATTGATTAAAGTAGACACTCACATGTCACTACATGTCATTGTGCATATTCTCTATTTCTTATACAATTAGAAGTGAGAAATATGATGTGTGCACAACTAAAAATCCTAGAAGCCATGATGAATCCAGTCTTAGCATGGAAATCTATTGGGTTGTGTTATATTCTTTCCATGACTAGCGCCTTGTAGCCAAACTGGGGGGTTAGAGGGGGGACGAAGCCCCCGCTTCATTGCATTGATGCGCAGCAGGGTGGGGGGGGGACCTCCCCTGTACAGGGGGTTTGAGGGGTGCAATTAGCCCCCCCTCTATGGGGTCCGAGGCAGTGCACTGGGGAATTTTTTTTTTTTTTTTACCCTATATTAGGTGGGCAGACCTACCTATGGTTTTCGCACATGGTTTTGGGTGCAATGGTTTTTCGATCCATGGTATTTTGTAGATCCGGTCAAGGGAACTATGGTTATGTTCTAATCTTGGGTTAATGGATTGGTGTTATTGATGCTTTGACATGTATATATATATGTATTGTAACATTGAAAGGAACATAATGAAAAATCAAGCTAGTAGTCCTAGTTTTGGGATCCAGGGGAAAATATCTGTGTATATGTGTTTTATGTGTTATGATCTCACATTGTTTATCTTCTGTTCTTAGAATTTGTATGCAGGTAATTTTTGTACAAGGTTAAAACATACAAAATCAAAACCAAGAATCATAAAAAATCAATAAATTTGTGACACGGAGTAAAACTACACAATAAAAGATTCTATGCCAACATTGTTTATTTATTGCAATATACTACTAATATTTCATAATTTTTAGAGATGGTGGATGTCATGAATATGCCTTCAAGCAAAGTTACTCACTTGAAGATAAGATGGCCATTGCAACTATTTATTTTAAATAGGCTAAATTTAGGCAATTAAAACAAGTTTGAAAATCACTAGAAACACCATCCTTGTTTATTTTAAATAGGCTAAACTTAGGTAATTAAAAAAGGCTTGAAAATCACTAGAAACACCACCCTCACATAATTTTATTTCCAGTTGTACAAGATAATATTGAATACAATTATAAGAACTTCCATTTCAATTGACTATACATAAAATAAAAAACAAGGTTGATGCTTTTAAAAGTTATATCCATCATTAAATATAAGATATCACAAGGATGGCTCATAATTTTAAAAGTTACATACATCACCCACTATAAGATAAGAGTTAATGAGATGAGAAAAAATCTGCCTTGATATAACAGCAAACTTTGTATTACTTACAACTGATGCATATTGTATCTTAATGTGTGTATGTTAACTGTATAACTTCAATATGGGTAATTTTTCACATTTAAATTGTCAAATATGTAGAAGTTACATTACACTAGCTTAAATTCGCACACAAATAAAATATTAGAAATATGGAAGAGGAATGAGTAAGAATTTTCACAGTGGTTTAAAATTTCCCCTTGGTTGGAGAAGAACCAATTCAATGCTCTTTTTGGAGGAGTATTAAGTTATTAACCAAAGATAAAAAATGTTAGTCTCTTAAATGACTAAAAACGGATAGTTTGAATGTTATATAGAAGTTACATTTCACTGGTTTAAAATTTCCCCTTGGTTGGTGAAGAACAAATTCGATGTTGTTTTTGGTGGAGTATTAAGTTATTAACCGAAGATTAAAAAAATGTTAGTCTCTTAAATGACTAAAAAAGGATATTTTGAAAGTTATCTAGAAGTTACATTTCATGTAGCTATATCTACCATGACGTAACTATAGTATTCCAACTCCATTTTTTTATATACAAGTTACATTTCACGTAGCTATAGAAGTTACATTTACGTGTTTTATATAGAAGTTACATTTCACATGGTTATATCTACCCTACATAACTATAATATTCCAACTCCATTTTTCCACACTTTTCAACATTTTAAAGATTTGTTTATTTTAGTGTGATTATGCAATTAAATGGTTGATATTGTTTAATATATCTCCTATTTTCAATATTTTCAATTCTTAAGTGGGATCTTGGGTAGGTTTTTGTTACTACCATATATCATGTTTTAAGTAATGATGTTTTATAATTCACCCGAGACTTTAGGAGCAATCTTGAATTGCATGCTTGTTTCCATTATGCATCTAATATTTTCAACCTTTTCCAGGTGAAGAACCCAACAACCCATCTTGAACATGAAGTGAGTACCTCAAAAAATGGGGAAGATAAATTATTCTATTTCCATAGGGGGATAGATCCAAAGAAGGCAACTGCAACTATCATAAATGGGTTTTCTCGAGTTGTATTTAATGAAATCCCACTAGAATTTTCCACTAAAGTAAATCAATTGATGAATTTGAAGCTTGAAGGCAGCATTGAATATGTGTTGCAAGGTCTCATTATAACACTATCTGTCTACATGATTCTAATGCCATGAGATGGTGTCTCAATAACACTATTGTCTAGTTATAGGTGCTAGATGTAGATAGCTTTCTCATGTACTAGAAGTAAATTGTATCATTATATTTCTATGGAATATCAGAATGTGTTCAAAGTTTTTCCCAGATAAGGAAATATGTATGTACTCTTGAATTTATCTATGTAAGATCAAGAGTAAAGTTTTCATTGCAAATAATTGGTATCTACCATATAAGTTTACTACATGAAATTCTTAATTTGTTAGATCCCAACTAGTTAGGGTTGAATTTATTTTTGTCGTAATGAGATTAAGTATAAAGTTGTCATTTTAATCACTGAAATCTACCATGTAAGATTTATTCACTACATGAATTTTTTCATCTGTTAGATCCCAACTTATTAGGATTATGAAGAGACCTCTTTCATGAGAATGTTTATGAATTCTTTATTCTTGCTCAAAGAATTATATATTAAGAAAGGTGGAAAATAAATGAGATGTAGTTGAATGGTTTCTCTTTTAAAATGCGTGGAGGGAGTATAAAATCATTTTCAATTGCGTTCAAATATTTTGGAGCACCCACTAAAGTAATTAATTTTATTGCTAGTCAATTCCCTTTCTACTATCCTAATGCTTCTAGAAACCCTTCTCCAAAGTTATATCTTAACTATCTTAGAGGGAAATTGATTACTTGATTGGTACCCATGAATTACAATTTCATTAGGACCAAGGGATGAGAAAGCTTGATATTCTTCAATATATTCCACAATTTAAAAACATATCGAATGATTTCCTTTCTATTTAATTGATACGACAATCACTCGAGCATTTGCTAGGATTTTGAGACCCTTTGCAATGATGATTTTTTTTTTTCCTAAAAGTTATGTTTTCTATTAAATAAATTAAAGAAAAGGTGAAAATGATGCAATGGAAGGATTTTATGTTTTTGTGCCTAAGAATGCCTTGCTAATGTGAAGGGTTTGGTATTTTCTTAACTCAATATTAGTCGCATTGGACTTCCTAGCATTTCTTCTATATCATTTTTGTTGTCTTTATATTGCTATCCTTGAAGTTGGTGATCTACTATTTGTGATAGGAAGTATTAACTACTAACAACTCTCAAAGGTGATATTAATGGATGACTAACCTTAAATTTCCCTACATGACACTTCAATATTACATGATAATGCAAAGAAATTATTAATCAATATTAAAGGGAAGATGATTAACTTGTAGAGTTTTTTGGCTTGTCATATAATTACTGCATTTTGGCCCCTAATAATATATTTGAGGCTACATTTTGGTTTTTACTTGTGGATCTTCCCTTTGGCTTAGAAAAACATCGAGGATAAATGTCCATTACATTAGCACTGATCATCATCAAAGAGGAATTCACCAAAAGCAATAGAGGACATGGGAGAAATTGATACAATGACTAGGGAAACAATGAGGCACCATAATTTCTTGTGTATTTAGATTCACTTGAAATTAAGTAGTCACAAAGAGCACATTTTTTCTCCGAATATTTTCATGTATACAGAAATATAAAAAATACAATTTCATACTAATTATTCAAACTAATAATTATTTTATAGTCATAAATTTATAATTAAATAATACAATATTATTAATATGATAGGACACAACTATAGGGTCTGACTGTGAGGGGCATTGTGACAATATATGTACGCTTCAAATTGTATTAGACAATCATCTCTTAGAGTGTGATATCCATCCAACGAAATGTACTCCCAAAGGCCATTGTGGGATTGAAATTTTTTCTTTTAGTAGACAAGTGGTGATATATTTTATTAGGCCTTAGTGTTCTGCTTCCCTAAGGTTTTGACACTACTCACAACTAGCACTTTCATTCAACCAAGTGAGGTACTCATCTTGGAAAGTTGAATCATTTTGTCTCCACAATCCAATATGATGTTGGATCAATCTCATGATCCTAAGAACATAAGTCATAAGAGCCAAGAACTTTTACTATGGGCAAACAATATCCAAATTTAAGGAACATGACTCTTTAAGAACAAGCAATAAGGATATTTTTTACACACATATTGTTTTTTTCCATTTGTTTTCACAAGTTATCTATTGCCTAATATTTTTAGCATGTAACTTAGTTGGTATGATTGTGCCTAAGGTTTTGTTGGAGGTTAAATACTAAGTTCCTAAGGTGTTATTTTCTATGGTTATGTTTTATTTGCTTTTTTTATCATTCACCAAAAGTTATGCAATTTAAAGTTTCAAAGAGAGATGATTATAAAGCAAAGTACATAAAACTTTGACCAATAATAAAATCCTAAACTTAGTGTTTATAATTTTATATGATGATTGAATTAGAAGATTCTAAGAAATACAAATAAATTCATTATTTGACTCTTATTGCATAAGTTTCATTCTCTTCATTAGTACTTCTAGTCCAATTGTTGGTACCATTGACACTTTATCAAGTATCTTGGAGATAGATCACAATTTAGATGAAATTTATGAAAACTTCATTTAATTTTAAACTATTAATTTAAAATTGACAGGCATAACTTCTTATTCGAGTGCGTCACCATTTGATATCAGATTTACAACAACCCTCTTTTGTTCTATACATAAGAAAATGAATAAAAACAAAAGGCCTTAAATAAAATTTTCCTTTTTTGAAAGCATAACTGAGAGGTCAGATTCATAAAGGTTTTGTAAATAAAATTATAACCTCCTGATTACCTGACTTTTCGAACACTCGACTAGCAAGTCTAGCCATCTACCCAAACTTTTATAAATATTCCACCCAACTGCCCGACCTCCCATCTGCTTGACTACTCAACCTAAAGACAAGACTCGACTATGGTATAGTTGGAGTCAGGATAGAACAAATCAATCATAAAATAAATAAAAAATGCTCGACTGCCTGACCTCCCAACTATATGATCATCTGAATAAAATACTATTTTTCTTAATCTGTGTGCAATTCGATTTTTTATAAATATTTTCAAATTTTTTCGTTTCACATTCCATTGATTATTTGTTAAATCAATAATAAATTTTCTAATTCTTTCTCGATTCACGAAAATAAAAACAGTTGGCCTATTTATAGGAATATAATGAACATGTTCAATTGCGGTTTTATCATATTTCTGAATAAAATTTTAATATTTTAGGGTGTTTAGTCAACATGCTCTTTTCTTAAGTCTTGTTCGAAGAATAATTTGATTAAGGAAACATAGTACCAGTTTCAAAAAATTCTTTGTGAACATAATGTTATTTTTTTTTTAATTCTTGAATTCAATTTCAATTTTTAAATAAGCACAATTTATATATGGTTTGTTACTATTTACAAGTCATAAAATGGGAAAAAAGGGAAAATCTCTAGTGGAGAATTTAATATTTTAGGGGTTTCTGCCTTAATGTTATTTTCTTAAGTCTTGTTTGAAGAAGAATTGAATTAAGGAAACAGGGTACTAGTTTCAAAAAATTATGTATAAGAATAATGCTATTTCTTTTAGAAATCCCTGAATTCAACTTCAAAATTTAAATAAGAAAAACTTATATATGCTATGTTACTTTTTTCAAGTCATAAAATGGGAAAAAAGGAAAATCTCCAGCGGCAAAGAAACAAATGGAGCAAATTAGGGAAAAGATTAAGGGGATGGATGATCAACTACCAGAGCAAGTCAAATTCAATTCATTCCTTATCTCAGATTCAACTTACAAAACAAAAAAAGAAGGTATGATGAGCTGGGAGGAGATATTTGAATTCTTTGATCAAAGAGAATGGTTAAAAACAGAGGAAATACTGAAACAAAGAACAAACGGTTTGAAGCAATTAGAGAAACAAAGTTACATAAAGTGGCAACTAGAACCTATTTTTTCCCTATTATGACATGGTTTCATGGATTTTATTTCACGCTTATATTAAAACCCGAACAATATTAGACCATCAATAAATTGTCATAGCCTCCTAGAAATGTGAGGTCTTATCATCCATATACAAACTTCATCCCCTGGAAATCTGCCTTAACGTTGACTTCCTTAATAAGTTTCGAAGTAGTGTCTTGAACAAATGTCAAGAGAATTATAATATAGTAATTGAAGACTAGTTGAGAGAAGAAGAGAAAGGTTTCAAGCTCAAAGAAAAAAAAGAATATCACATAGCTATTTTTAAGAAGCCTATTAGATTTCTTATTAAAATGCTAACCATATTATATGGGCAACAAGATCCAGAGAATTGAAAAATTAAATAGATCCCAATAATCCATAGCATTTTGAATGAGGGGAAACGCTTAAACTAGGTTAACATCTTGTCGTATAATATCACAGATTCATTAAAATTGTCATTATCATCTCCCCCCAGGTTCAAATATTTTTTTTATGTCTGCCTATTTAATAGATATTGTTATTGCCTCGGTTCCATTCCCACTCATAAAATAGAATTACCCATCTGACCAGTAGCTACCCATTCCAAATTATGCTCCTATTCTATGGGAATCTAATTTTAAATACATTTTATGGTATTTTCCATTATGTTTTGATACCTTTCCAAGAAATCGTGTTTGGAACAATACCTCCCAAAATAAGTCAAAGTACGAAAGAAGGCCTAGAATCAATAGGTGACTGGTTTTTTGAGGAATTATTTTCCTACGTCGGAGTTTTTGGAAGTGAAGTTAGTCCCCACCTTCTACCCCTATATATCCCGGAAAGACATTTTTTTTGACAAAAGTGGCTAATCAAGTTGTTTTCAATGGGAAAGCCAAAAAGTTGAGTACGATGCAAAAAAAACTCTAGCCTAATTTTCCAATCAAGTTTGGTGACATCAATATCTGAGACAAAGGTCCTGGATTCAAAGAAGCCAAAGAGATTCAGGAAGTTGGATTATTTCCTTTGCATCATTATGGCTATGATCCTAGAGGTATCATTAGAATTCATTATATAGCAAATATTTTTATAAAAGAAAATATTCATCGGAAACCCCCTTTCGATGAGATTTTATCAACATTGATAATTTTTAGCAAGTTGTTGAATGAGAATTTATGGAAAATTTGTTCAAAAATTTCCTAAAGGAAAAGGCTCTCCATCTCAACATTTCATTCGAACAGTTAAAGTCTACTAAATTTTTCTAGTTTAATTTCAACCAACTCACTTCATATCTTTCTATTGTTTCTCAAAAGGAACAAGGGGTAAAAATTGAAAAAACAAAATATTTTGTTGTCACGGGTAAAGAAGTTGAAGTCACGACAATAAAAAATCTGAAAGAGAAGTAGGAAAATACAGGAACAACAAAGACTACAGAAAAAAGAAAAAACAAATGAACAAGAGATTATTATAATTAATTTTCCTGAGAAAATAGAGAAAAAGAAACTAGAAACTATGGAAGTCAAAGAAATGGAAGTAGATAAGGATAAAGAAAAATAAGTATCTAGTGAAACCAACACCAAGAAAAATTAGGAAAAAATGGAATCATATAACAAGATGGATACTATATCTACCACATCTCCTCAAGCATCAGTAATACCCATTTCTACTAAGATTATTTGGGAATTATTTTTGTTTAAACCGGTTTCTGAGTTAGAGCTAGTTGCAGATACAATTCCTTCTTTGACAAATTACTATTTTAATACTCAAACAAAACCGGTTGTCAATAGAACAAAGGAAAGGAAACATGATACTCTCGAGATGATATCTGAATTTAGTTGGCAAGCTCAGGGAGACGTAAAAGAAAAATATCATGAATCCTCTAAATCTTTAGGAGATTTTGTTAATTATAATCAATATCATTTGAATGAGATTGTAGAGTCCTATGATAACAATTTGCATAAAATTGAAGTTTTGGAGGAAATTTTGAAGAAAAATGAATTCTTTAATGAACAAAACTAGTAGAGGAATTCTACCACTTTAGTTCAAGGATTTTTTGTAAAAAGGGAAAACCTACAGAAGGTTTTTCACAAAGAAATGAAAGAAGGAAATGAAAAACATAAACAGGAAATTCAGGGATTGAGAAAATTACATGAAGATCAAACCCACATCTGGAAGCAAGAAGCAAAAAATAATTCTGAGATTATGGTCACAACTTTGAAAGAGAAAATTTAATCTCTAAAATATAAACTTAATCATAATCAGCAAACAACACAGATTCTGAAAGTCTTCGAGGAACAAGCTTTACAAATTTGTCTAATTTTAAGGAAGAATCAGTCAAACATCTATAAAAATATGGAGAAAATATCAAGATTTTATTAATAAATTATAGATTTAAATGAAATAATTGATTCATTGGTAGGAGAAGACAAATCAATTAAAAACAATGTATTGTCTATTCTTGATTGGGAAAATGAATTTCAATCTAACGAAAGTCCAAAAGTTTCTAATATAGATAAAATATTTATGCTTTCATCCTTAAGTCGTAGGGAGAGAGAGGAAAAAGAAATCATAGCATGCAAACAAATAGCATATGAGCAATGTTTAACAATTTGGGAAAAAGGAACATACTTTATGGAAGAATTTGACCTATTAGGTGCCAATTCATTAAAGGAAGCAATTCCAGGAGAATTAAAATAGTCTATAGGAGATTTTATTGCCAAAGACTAGGTAGAAATCAAAAATATTAAAGTGGGGAAACAACAAACTTTCCAAAAATTTATGCAACTGTCTTTTGAACAAATCAAGCTTATTGCCAAGTTTGAGGTCAAATATTAGAAGAAGAAGAAAAAGGTCCAAGGATTGATTTTCAGCTGCTAGATCAACATAAATCAGTTTCCTTCCATTAATTTCTCTACAATGTACTAGATATATCCACAAACAGAAACTTATATTGAAGTACATGCACCTCACCTTCTACTTAGTCTCAATTATGAAGATTCTGAAGATGAGGAAATGATGCTTGCTTTTGTGCCATATATCAATTGAAGAAGCATAGAATTTTATTTTTAGAATGAGTATTTACTTTCATGGAATCTGTTCATTTTCTTGTTTCAAGACTTATTATATTATTTTTTAGTATTTATAGACCCCTTATGTGTTGGTGCAAAGGGTTGAGAATCAGTGAAGACTACAGACTTGAATGTTTTTAATCAATTTTCAATTACCAGCTTTTTTTAAACCATTTCAAGTGTTAATGTGTGATGATCTATGAAATTTATGTCATTACATAATTTTAATTACTTAATAAATGTCTCTAATATTACTCTATGACTTATGTTTTTTTTCGTGAGGAGAAATATTGTAATTTTCATTAACAGAGAAAATTGCATGTCGTAAATGGCATAGGAATATGCATAAAAAGTGACCGTGGTCAACTATGGACTGTTTGTAACTGTAAAGAAACTACAAAGAGACCCTATGTAGGGTATACTAATAGTATCTGATCATATACATTTTATTTACATATTCGAAATTTCACCCATGGTGATTATTGTTTTGTAGGAAAAATATTAACACTCAAAAAGTTGATAAGTGAGGGCCTGTAAGCCCTCTAAAGATCCATATCCATGTATGGTATGTGGAATAACTAAAAGATTTTCTCAGGTGTATGCTCCCTGATCAGCCATCCCCCTCTAGGATGATGCATTTCCGCTTTTGAAAGTCGGCCCGTGGATTCATTATGCTCCCTGTAGATATGAGTACATGAAATAAGATCAAATTGTGTTTTTAGAAATAAAATATCATCCAATATGGTTCTAAGTGTATATGCATGGCATATTGATATGCATTTGAACCAACTTATAGCAATCTTGGAATCCCCATAAATTTGTAAATGTCTGCCATTTTTGTAAATAGCAAAATATAAGAGATCACAGAGTGTAAGGAGCTCCACAAAATTATTTGTGCCATCTCCCAACCCCAAATAGATGTGAAAATAGTGTGTTTGAATCAAATGAAGGATAATACTGCCACCACAACCCTGTTCTTGTGCTGCTCTGTTGAAATAGGACCAAGGGTGTTGTTTTTCAATGACTTCCAGAGTAATGTTCCGAGTCCAAACAACCTGTTCATCGACTGGGATTTCCAAATAGCTATTACAGATCTTGGGGATAATTTGTGTCCAAACAATGTTTTTCCCCCGAAATATATTATTGTTCCTCTTAGAGTCAGTCTTTTCAGTCCTCCGTCAGAGAACAAAACTCTTTCTACATCTCATTTTTAGGAGTCTCGCTCCGTTCACTCAGCTACATTCCGCTAGGGGCATTCCATAATCTGACGGAAGGGTCTTGCCAGTTCATTCCCCTCATGTCTTGTACCTGCTGGCTTAGGTATTTCCATCAATTTTTATTAAAGTCCATGACGACCAATGTTTGATATTTTAATGGACAAGACTCATTTCAGTCATTAGGTCTAGGGTTTGCAAATTGTTGTTCTCAAAGTGCTTCAAAGATACTTGCAGGCCAGAGTAAGGTTCAATAATTCACTAAAATGATGTTTCTAAGCAAGAAAAGACGAATTTTGGAAACCTGAGAGAGGATTTTGTCTGAAATAGGCCAAGAAAGAAAAACCTCCTTCATTGTTTACACCGGTGTCATGGTTTTAGAGAAATGTCAAAAATACAATTGCCTCGGGAGAGTTGATGCACCTCTAAAGTGACCTTGGGAAAATCGAATTTTATCCTAGATAGGTTCACCAAATGAATTTATTGATGATAACATTGTTAAGTTGACACATAGATCTTTCCCATGAGCTATCATGAGCTCAATTTGGAGTTGTGTAACACCTTCAAAAGTTGACCGCAACAGCACTCTGCCTTGAGGCAGCGTCCACTGGGCACATTTTGACCAGTATTGAGAGATTTGATTTTTTATAGGTTAAATTAACTCAAACTTCCAACTATTTGGGTTGGAATTTAGATTCAAAGAGCTATCCTGCGCCCAATTTGGACACCATGCAGGCCTCTAAACGTCTCCTGCAAAAAGCACTACGCACAAGCTCTATGCACCGCGCTCTGGCGTGGCGCTTATGATGGGGAGCTCCAAGTCAAGAATAGTTTGCATTTTTTGATTCAACATGAAAGATCATGACATTTGGTGCATGGCCAAGAAATTTGAGGCATTTTTGGTCATTTGACAAAGTTTGTGCACAAAACAGGGTTTTTCTCCCTGTGCGTCGCGCCACTGTCGCAGCGCTTAAGATTGGGAGCTCCAAATCACAAATGGTTTGTATTTTTGGATTCAACATGAAAAATAATGACCATTGGTGCATCGCCAATAATTTTGGGCAAGTTTTGAATCCCCAAGAGGTCAAAAACACTCAAAAAATGACCTCTCTGCCCCTATTTTGACACACAGGAAGCAGTCTTGGGAGAATGAAGTTTTGGAGGGGTAAATAAGCACCAAATTCAGAAATTCTACATGGTTTGGAAAGTAGAGAGGTAGGGATTTCCAACAAGCACACTTTGGAACAATTTGGACTCTAGCAGGTACCTCAAAATCGCCTCCAAATTGGCGTGGCACATATACATTTGGGTGCGGCGCATATAGAGAAAAAGGCCAAAATCACTTCCGCTCCACGACATTTCGATTCGTGACTTTCTCCAAGTGGGCCCACTCATTTACACTACACTTTTTTCGACACCTAAGGCAAAGTTTAAAGAATATTTTCACTAAAGGTTGGTTTCTATCCAAGTGGAAAAGGAAGGCGAGCAGTCACCCAAGCGATTTGTCATTTTTATAATGTTGCGCCTGTAACTAATGGTTGGATTTCCATTTCCACTTTGTAATGATTTGAAAAATTCCCCAGCTGTGGGTCGTTCTATTTCCCAATGGCATAGTCTATTTATTGTATGCAAAGCCATTTTCAAAGCGTGGGTTGTAATTTCTGGGAGACTGTGGGAGAGAAACTCAGTTCTTCATTGTATATTTTGACAGACGATTAATGAAAGGCAGCGGCTCTATTTCATGAGCTTCATGTGGTTGTTAGTGTAGATAATGTGTTCTCTTTATGTTTCATATGTATTTCGATATGTTTCATAGTTCATTCATATTCATTTCCAATGAAATTTTCTGAGTAAGATAAGGTAGAATTCATGTTTATTGCTTTGCCTGTGGGAAAATTTCATGTTCTGTGTTCTTCTGTTGAAAAGGTTCCATGTTGTTCATGCCCTTTTCACCCTCCTAAGCAATCTTTCCATTCCACATTATTTCAAATCTAATTGCTAGACTTTTCACCTGTCTTGCCTCATGAAGTACTCTGTGCCTTTGGGTTAAATTCTCTGCTCATTGTTGTTTGTTGGTCCCATACATCCCAGAAACTCAGTCATTTATAAAAATTTTCTTCTTGTATCCATATTTGTTTACTAGCCTAAAATCAATATTTCACTATAAGTCATTTCAGACCATTTCATTTACTTATTCACTGAGCGTGACACGGAGAGAGCCCTCTCCTGTTCTGGTAGGGCTAGCTACCAAACTGAGCATGGTTTGTGGTTACCCTGAATTTTTCCTTCCTTCAGCCTAAGGCAGATTTAGGCCCTAACATAGTGGCGACCATACTGGGGGAAAAAAGGTATTCTTGTAGATTGTCTTTCCCCAGGACATATCTCAAGTTCAGATCTGATGGTTGATGTTGGAAAACGATCAGAAAGAAGACAGCTGAAATCATTCACCTGGCGATTCCATTCACTGAAGAATCTAGCAATTGGTGCCTCATGGTGACTCCACTGCAGAAAGATCGGTAGCTTTGAGATTTTCAAGATGGGAAGAGTTGCAAGAAGATATGATCTCATGAGCCGAGATCGCATTCGAGGCTTCCCAAATAAAATTCCAAAGGTAGATTGGTCAAGGAATCTGCCTACGTTTAAAGATGATGGTAGGAAGGACACTGCTTTACATCTAGTTAGATTTCACATGCATATTCGCAAGTTGGAGGTTGATTTTCCTGAAGATTGCTTGATGAAGATATTCCTGGCCACTCTGGAAGGTGAAGCCCAATCTTGGTATCAAAATTTGCCCACTGCTTGTATTTACTGTCTAAAGGATTTTCATGCCATGTTCATTGAGAGATATAAAGAATCGTATCCATCATTAAATTCAGTTTAGGATTGTTGCAAGCATGCTTATAGTTTTATTGAGAGCCTTGAAAAATATTATGAGGATGATAATTTCATGGATGAAGAGATGATGGAAGCCCTATATGAAAATCCATTTCAGCAGCATAAAGACAATCATGAAAATCTGCAGCAGTATCAAAATTTTAGTACGGTGGAAGATGAAGGAATTTTGCATCTTGACGCTCAACAATAATTACATGAAATGGATCAGCAGTATGAGGAAAACTTGTACACTCCTTCACTTGGAATTAATGAAGACAATCACTGTTTGAGCAAGATAAAACAAAAAGTATTATCTCCTCTGTCTAAAAATGAAATAGATCAACTCTTGAACAGTCATGTTCCAACTCAAGTTAACACAAATCTGCAGTGTGCATATGGTCAAGAAGGTGATGGTGGAAATTTTTCCTCTTCTGAAAAGGATGACAGTCCTATGGGTAGCTTTATAGATCAGCGGGCTGAAGATTTCCATATGGCTGGAAATGATGAAAGAAGAAGTTTTGTTTCAGATCTGGTGGAAATAAAAGATGATATGCAAGAAAATGATGTTTCAATCTCAGATAATGGGGATGATAAATCAGACCAAGAGACAGATGGTGAAGAGGAAAAAGAGAGTTGCAACGTTGAGGCTGCCTCCAATGGAGAAAACAGAGATATAGAACTAGATCTTATCTCACCAGGACTAGATCTTCATGAGGAGGTAGCTCATTCCCTCTATGAACAACAAGATGAAATCTTTGTTCAAGTAAGTGAAAAAGCTCTGGATGAATTTATGGTAGATGATATAAATTATTGTGTTGGGTTTCAATAATCCTTTGAAGTTTCTTTTCTCATGATTGATGAATGCAAAGATAATCTAGCTGTCATATCATATGAAGATGATCTACAATGTATTCAGACTTCAATAGAATAGACCATTCAGGATTCCATTTTAGATTCTTCTTCCTATGTTTCATGTTCTGAAATGTTCTTTGAAGAGGAAATATGCTCATCTACTTGTTCAGAATTGTTTGAAGACCATGAACCTACTCTTATTTATGAAAAGAGATCGGCATCGCAAGAAAAAGACACCTTCTTTCTTCAACGGGAGGAAAGACCTTATGTTCTTCATGATCCAATGGCAGATTTGTTGCAGACAACAGTGAAGGTCATTATTGCAGTATTCAGTGATGAAGGAGATCATGGTCAATTGTGTTTTTGGATGCCCAGTTACCAGTATCTGTTGTTGACCAGAAGATCTGATCAAGAGAATCAATCAAGAAGGAATCTGCTTGATTGGTTATATTGGAAGACACATTACACATGATTGTACATATTGCATTAATATGCAGGTGGCTATCATCATAATTTGAAACCCTTGAATCTTTATGGACTACTGCCATTGAATAAGTTTTGTCAGTTCTTGTTTTACTTAAGTCAGTCATGAGTCATTTCCTTTTGCATTGATTCAGTTCTTTTTTTAGTCATGTTGGTTTCATAATTAATGTCGGTTTAAGTCAAGTTCTAGTCAATAAATGTGTCAAAGTCTTGTGTTGTTTGTCAAAATAATGACTCCATAGCCCAATGGATGAAGGCACTGTCTGCTCACCCAAAGATCTGCAGTTCTTGGCACCTCCAAGGAGCTGGAGATACCATCCCCCATTAGAGCCAATGTTAGAGTCGGTCTTGTCAGTCCTCAGTCAGAGATCAAAACTCTTTCTGCATCTCATTTTTAGGAGTCTCGCTCCATTCACTCGGCCACATTCCGCTAGGGGCATGCCATAATTTGACGGAAGGGTCTTGTCAGTTCATTCGCCTCATGTCCTGTACCTGCTAGCTTAGGTCTTTCCATCAATGTTTATTAAAGTCCATGACAGTCAATGTTGTATCTTTTAATGGACAAGACTCATTTCAGTCATTAGGTCTAGGGTTTGCAAATTGTTGTTCTAAAAGTGCTTCAAAGATACTTGCAGGCCAGAGGAAGGTTCAATAATTCACTCAAATGATGTTTCTGAGCAAGAAAAGATGAATTTTTGAAAACTGAGAGAGTTTTTTTCCATTCCAAGGAAGAAAAACCTCCTTCACGTTTTACATAGGTGTCATGGTTTTAGAGAAATGTCAAAAATACAATTACCTCGGCAGAATTGATGCACCTCTAAAGCGACCTTGGGAAAATCAAGTTTTCTCCTAGTATGGTTATACAAATGACTTTCTAGATGATTGAATTGATAACTAGACACAAATATATTTCCAATGAGCTATCATGAGCTCAATTTAGAGTTGAGGAACACCTTCCAAAGTTGACCGCAATAGCACTCTACCTTGAGGCAACCTCCACTGGGTACATTTTGACCAGTCTTGGGAGATTTGATTTTTGACAGGGAAAACAAACTCCAAATTGAAACATTCTAGTTGGGTTCGAAGGTAGACTCCAATACATTTCAACCAAGTTATCCTGAAGCCAAATTGGACACCGGGCAGGCCTCCAAACATCTCCCGCAAAAAGCGCTACGCACAGCCTCTATGCACCGCGCTCTGGCACGACGCTTATGATGGGGAGCTCCAAATCAAGAATGGTTTGAATTTTTGGATTCAGCATGAAAAATCACGACAGCTGTTGCATGGCTAAGAAATTTGGAGCATTTTTGGGGCATTTTTCATCATTTGACAAAGTTTGTGCACAAAACAGAGTTTTTCTCCCTATTTAGGATTGGGAGCTCCAAATCACAAATGGTTTGCATTTTTGGATTCAACATGAAAAATCATGACTACTGGTGCATGGCCAAGAAGGTTGGGCAAGTTTTGAGTCCCCAGGAGGTCAAAAACACTCAAACAAATACCTCTTTGCCCCTATTTTGACACACAGGGAGCAGTCTTGGGAGAATGAAGCTTTGGAGGGGAAAATGAGCACCAAATTCAGAAATTCCACTTGGGTTGGAAATTAGACAGGTAGGGCTTTCCAACAAGCACACTTGGGAACAATTTGGACTCTAGCAGGTACCTCAAAATCGCCTCCAAAGTGGCACGGTGAATATAGATTTGGGCGCGGCGCATATAGAGAAAAAGGCCAAAATCACTTCTGCTCCACGACATTTCGATTCACGACTTTCCCCAAGTGGGCCCGTTCATTTACACTACACTTTTTTTGGCACCTAAGGAAAATTTTAAAGAATATTTTCACTAAAGGTTGGCTTCTATCCAAGTGGCAAAGGAAGGCGAGCAGTCACCCAAGCCATTTGTCATTTTTGTAACGTTGCGCCTGTAACTAATGGTTGGCTTTCCATTTCCACTTTGTAATTATTTGAAAACCTCCCCAGCTATGGGTCGTTCTATTTCCCATTGGCATAGTTTATTTATTGTATGCAAAGCCATTTGCAAAGCGTGGGTTGTAATTTCTGGGAGACTGTGGGAGAGAAACTCAGTTCTTCATTGTATATTTTGACAAACGATTAATGAAAGGCAGCAGATCTGTTTCATGATATTCATGTGGTTGTGGGTGTAGAAAATGTGTTCTATTTATGTTTCATATGTATTTCGTTATGTTTCATAGTTCGTTCATATTCATTTCCAGTGAAATTTTCTTAGTAAGATAAGGTAGAATTCATGTTTATTGCTCTGCATGTGGGAAAATTTCATGTTCTGTGTTCTTCTTCCGTTGAAAAGGATCCATGTTGTTCATGTCCTTTTCACCCTCCTAAGCAAATCTTTCCATTCCGCATTATTTCAAATCTAATTGCTAGACTTTCCGCCTGTCTTACCTCACGAAGTAGTCTGTGCCTTTGGGTTAAATTCTCTGCTCATTGTTGTTCGTTGGTCCCATACATCCCAAAGACTCAGTCATCTATAAAACTTTGCTTTTTGTATCCATATTTGTTTACTAGCCTAAAATCAATATTTCACTCTAAGTCATCTCAGACCATTTCGTTTACTTATTCACTGAGCGTGACACGGAGAGAGCCCTCTCCTGTTCTTGTAGAGCTAGCTACCAGACTGAGCGTGGTTTGTGGTTACCTTGAATTTTGCCTTCCTTCAGCCTAAGGAAGATTTAGGCCCTAACATAGTGGTGACCATACTGGGGACAAAATGGTTTGCTTGTAGATTGTCTTGCCCCAGGACATATCTCAAGTTCAGATATGACGGTTGATGGTGGACAACAATTAGAAAGAAGACGGCTGAAATCATTCACCTAGAGACTCCATTCACTGAAGAATCCTGCAATTGGTGCTTCATGGTGACTCCGCTGTAGAAAGATTGGTAGCTTTGATATTTTCAAGATGGGATGGGTTGCAAGAAGATATGCTCCCATGAGCTGAGATCACATTCCAGGCTTACCAAATAAAATTCCGAAGGTATATTTGTCAAGGAATCTGCCTACGTTTAAAGATGATGGTAGGAAGGACGCTGCTTTACATATAGTTAGATTTCACATGCATAATCACAAGTTGAAGGTTGATTTTCCTGAAGATTGCTTGATGAAGATATTTCTGGCCACTCTGGAAGGTGAAGCCCAATCTTGGTATGAAAATTTTCCCACTGCTTGTATTTACTGTCTAAAGGATTTTCATGCCATATTCATTGAGAGATATAAATAATCTTATCCATCATTAAATTTAGTTTAGGATTGTTGCAAGCATGCTTATGGTTTTATTGAGAGCCTTGAAAAATATTATGAGGATGATAATTTCATGGATGAAGAGATCATGGAAGCCCTATATGAAAATCCATTTCAGCAGCATAAAGACGATCATGAAAATCTGCAGCAATATCAAAATTTTAGTATGATGGAAGATGAAGGAATTTTGCATCTTGACAGTCAATAGGAATTACATGAAATGGATCAGCAGTATGAGGAAAACTTGTACACTCCTTCACTTGAAATTAATGAAGACAATCATTGTTTGAGCAAGAGAAAACAAAAAGTATTATCTCCTCTGTCTGAAAAATGAAATAGATCAACTCTTGAATAGTCATGTTCCAACTCAAGTTAACACAGATCTGCAGTGTGCACACGGTCAAGAAGGTGATGGTGGGAATTTTTCCTCTTCTGAAAAGGATGACAGTCTTGTGGGCAGCTTTATAGATCAGCAGGTTGAAGATTTCCATATGGCTGGAAATGATGAAAGAATAAGTTTTGTTTCAGATCTGGTGGAAATAAAAGTTGATATGCAAGAAAATGATGTTCCAATCTTAGATAATAGGGATGATAAATCAGATCAAGAGACAAATGGTGAAGAGGAAAAAGAGAGTTGCATGGTTGAGGTTGCCTCAAATGGAGAGAATAGAGGTATAGAACTAGATCTTATCTCACCAGAACTAGATATTCATGAGGAGGTAGCTCATTCCCTCTATGAACAGCAAGATGAAATCTTTGTTCAAGTAAGTGAAAAAATTCTGGGTGAATTTATGGGAGATGATATAAATGATTGTCTTGGGTTTCAAGAATCCTTTGAAGTTTCTTTTCTCATGATTGATGAATGCAAAGACAATCTGGCTGTCATATCATATGAAGATGTTCTACAATGTATTCAGACTTCAACAGAACAGACCATTCAGGATTCCATTTCAGATTCTTCTTCCTATGTTTCATGTTCTGAAATGTTCTTTGAAGAGGAAATCTACTCATATACTTGTTCAGAATTGTTTGAAGACCAGGAACCTACTCTTATTTATGAAAAGAGATCAGCATCACAAGAAAATGACACCTTGTTTCATCAGCAGTAGGAAAGACCTTTTGTTCTTCATGATCCAATGCCAGATTTGTTGCAGACAGCAATGAGGTCATTATTGCAGTATTCAGTGATGAAGGAAATCATGGTCAATTGTGTTTTTGGATGCCCAGTTACCAGTATCTGTTGTTGACCAGAAGATTTGATCAGGAGAATCAATCAAGAAGGCATCCGCTTGATTGGTTATATTGGAAGACACATTACACATGATTGTACATATTGCATTAATATGCAGGTGGTTGTCATCATAATTTGAAACCCTTGAATCTTGATGGATTGCTACCATTGAATAAGTTTTCTCAGTTCTTGTTTTAGTTAAGTCAGTCATGAGTCATTTCCTTTTGCATTGAGTCAGTTATTTTTTTCAGTCATGTTGGTTTCATAATTAATGTCGGTTTAAGTCAAGTTTCAGTCAATAAATGTGTCAAATTCTTTTGTTGTTTGTTGAAATAATGACTCCATAGCCCAATGGACGAAGGCACTGTCTGCTCACCCAAAGATATGCAGTTCTTGGCACCTCCAAGGAGCTCGAGATACCATCCCCCATTGGAGCCAATGTTAGTGTCGGTCTTTTGAGTCCTCTGTCAAAGATCAAAACTATTTCTGCATCTCATTTTTAGGAGTCTCACTCCATTCACTCAACTACATTCCACTAGGGGCATGCGATAATCTGACGAAAGGGTCTTGTCAGTTCATTCCCCTCATGTCTTGTACCTGCTGGCTTAGGTCTTTCCATCAATGTTTATTAAATTCTATGACAGTCAATTTTTGATCTTTTAATGGACAAGGCTCATTTCAGTCATTAGGTCTAGGGTTTGCAAATTTTTGTTCTCAAAGTGCTTCAAATATACTTGCAGGTTAGAGGAAGGTTCAATAATTCACTCAAATGATGCTTCTAAGCAAGAAACGATGAATTTTGGAAATTTGATAGAGATTTTTGTTCGAAATAGGCCAAGGAAGGAACACCTCCTTCACCTTTTACACAGGTGTCATGGTTTTAGAGAAATGTCAAAAATACAATTGTCTTGGGAGAATTGATGCAACTCTAAAGTGACCTTGGGAAATTCAAGTTTTCTCCTAGATTGGTTAGTGAAATGACTTGCCTGATGAGTAAATTAATAACTATACACAAATATATTTCCAATGAGCTATCATGAGCTCAATTTGGATTTGAGGAACACCTTCAAAAGTTGACCGCAACAGCACTCTGCCTTGAGGCAGCTTCCACCGGGCACATTTTGACCAGTCTTGGGAGATTTGCTTTTTGATAGAGAAAATGAACTCAAAATTAAAATATTCTAGTTGAGTTGGAAATTATACTCAAATAACTTTCCAACGAGCTATCCTGCTCCCAATTTGGACACCAGGAAGACCTCCAAACATCTCCTTTAAAAAGCGCTATGGACAGGCTCTATGCGTCGCGCTCTGGCGCGGTGCTTATGATGGGGAGCTCCAAATCAAGAATGGTTTGATTTTTGGATAACAAATGAAAAATCATGACCTATGGTGCATGTCCAATAAATTTGGAGCATGTTTGGGGAATTTTGGGTCATTTGACAAAGTTTGTGCACAAAACAGGGTTTTTCTGCCTGTGCGCCGCATCACTGGCGCAACGCTTAGGATTGGGAGCTCCAAATCACAAATGGTTTGCATTTGTGGATTCATCATGCAAAATAATGACTACTGGTGCATGGAAAAGAAGTTTTGGCAATTTTTGAGTCCCCAGGTGGTCAAAAACACTCAACAAATGACCTCTCTACCCCTATTTTGACACACAGGAAGCAGTCTTGGGAGAATGAAGTTTTGGAGGGGCAAATGAGAACCAAATTAAGAAATTATACTGGGTTGGAAAGTAGACAGGCAGGGCTTTCCAAAAAGCACACTTGGGAACAATTTGGACTCCATCAGGTACCTCCAAATCACCTCCAAAGTGGCGCGGCGCATATAGATTTGGGTGCGGCGCATATAGAGAAAAAGGCCAAAATCACTTCCGCTCCGCAACATTTCGATTCGCAACTTTCTCCAAGTGGGTCCACCCATTTAAACTACACTTTTTGTGGCACCTAAGGTAAAGTTAAAGAATATTTTCACTGAAGGTTGGCTTCTATCCAAGTGGCAAAGGAAGGCGAGAAGTCACCCAAGGCATTTGTCATTTTTGTAACGTTGCGCCTGTAACTAATGGTTGGCTTTCAATTTCCACTTTGTAATTATTTGAAAAATTCCCCAGTTGTGGTTCGTTCTATTTCCAAATGGCATAGTCTATTTATTGTATGCAAATCCATTTGCAAAGCGTGGGTTGTAATTTCTGGGAGATTGTGGGAGAGAAACTCAGTTCTTCATTGTATATTTTGACAGAGGATTAATGAAAGGCAGCGGCTCTGTTTCATGAGATTCATGTGATTGTGAGTGTAGCAAATGCGTTCTCTTTATGTTTCATAGTTCATTCATATTCATTTCCAGTGAAATTTTCTAAGTAAGATAAGGTAGAATTCATGTTTATTGCTCTACCTGTGGGAAAATTTCATGTTCTATTCTCTTCTTCTGTTGAAAAGGATCCATGTTGTTCATGCCCTTTTCACCCTCTTAAGCAATCTTTCCATTCCACATTCTTTCAAATCTAATTGCTAGACTTTCCGCCTGTCTTGCCTCACGAAGTAATCTGTGCCTTTGGGTTAAATTCTCTGCTCATTGTTGTTCGTTGGTCCCATACATCCCAGAAACTCAGTCATTTATAAAAATTTGCTTCTTGTATCCATATTTGTTTACTAGCCTAAAATCAATATTTCACTGTAAGTCATCTCAGACCATTTTGTTTACTTATTCACTAAGCTTGACACGGAGAGAGTCCTCTCTTGTTCTGGTAGGGCTAGCTACCAGACTGAGTGTGGTTTGTGGTTACCTTGGATTTTGTCTTCCTTCAGCCTAAGGAAAATTTAGGCCCTAATAGTTCCGGCACATCCAAATGTACCAGCATACCATTAAAGGCAGGTTCCGAGCTCTCGGGTCAGTTGTTGCTACCCACCACCTATTATAGGTAGTTGGTATATCATCACCATTCCATGTAAGTGGTAAGTTTACTGTGTGTAAGACCTATCCCTAGACCTGCTGTGTAGTGGGGCATGAGAGGAAGAGATGTTGATTTGCTTCCTCCTCTGCTTGACATAAAACACGCCATGTAGGCCCCAGATACAATCATTTCCTAACATTAGATCTAGTTGAGGTTTTACCCATAATGATGTTCCACATTAGTAAGCCAATGTGTGGTGGACCTTTTAACTTCCAGATATTACTCCACCATCTTTTCAGAGATTTGAGCTTGTGGACAGCATGGATGATAGGATATCCATCCTTTGGGGTATATTTTCCTTTCTATGAAAATCCCCAGATCAGGTCATCATCCTCATCCCTTAATCTCACATGGGATTTGATTAATGCCTACAAGTAAGTCCTCCACTACATGTGCCATTGTGTTGGTATATCTAAGGCCTCCCCAGATAGCCATGGTTGCTGATATGTTATTGTATTATGAGGGTCCTCGAGTTGTGCTATGTTGACCTGATCCAGGGATCTTTCGCTTATAGATGTATGAAAAGAATCACATGTGAAAATTTGCAGCTTAATAGAGAAATTTAATGTGCACACAAGAACAGAAGAAGAAGAAACACATAAAGCATGAAGGAATACACAAATACTTGATAATGGAGTTCGTCCAACTCGGACTACGTCTCCGGGCCCTGCTCAAAAAATGGGGAGGCCTACTTATATTAAATGGCATGAAAAGAAGAGAATTACAATCATCAGTTGCATAACAAGATGCTTATACCTCCATTCTTTAAAATGGTTGTGATATGGAGACCTCAGATGGAGAAGTGGGCAGCACCAATGTGTCCGTGGCGTTGAAAGGGGCTGAAAACTTCTAAAACTTTTCCAAAATAGACAAAGTGCACTATCGGCCACCTGAAAGTTCTCCTGCCTCGAACAACGTGCCAAAAATCCTCTCCCACTTGCTTTTTTCCAATCATTGGAATTTATAGTGCCTTCTTTATGACAAAGGCCACTTAAATCGAGTCTGTCTAGTTTGGAATAGAAGCTAGTGGAGTAGAAGGATCGGTGGGCACAACAACCCTTAAAAATGGATTTTTTATCATTTAGAGTGATAATACATAAAAAAAAACAAAAACCACTAATAATTCAGACGAAAACCTTCAAAGCCGGACTTTAAATATGTCAAATCGGCCCTAGATATTTATCAGGCCCGGCCCTGATATCTCAATCGGCATATCGCTAGTGCTAAGGTCCTCTAAACAGGGGGAATTGCTAACCACCGATTGCTGATTTCCGATATCGGCGTCGGCCGATCACACCACTGATCGTCGATCACCGATGTCGATCCCCCGATATTACCGATTGCCTAACCCTAATTACGATTAGTCGGAGATCGTAAATCAGGGGTTCCACTGTCCTCCTTAAGTTTTCCCCTTTGGATGTGCCGATTCAATATGTTTAGGTCCACTTTGGATTACCCACATCGATTGTGTCAGATCAGGACTCTCACTTTCTTAGAGAGTTTTGGAAGATCTTGTGGAGGATGATGGACACCAAATTGAAAAGAAGCATGGCATTCCATCCGCAAACCGACAGACAGACAGAGGTTGTTAACTGTACTGTAGTACACTTGTTACAAGTCTATTGTGGGAAACATCCCAAGTTGTGGGATGAGCATATCCCATATGTATAGCATTCCTACAACCGAGCAATGCATTCATATACACAATGTTCACCATTTGAGACATGTTTTGGTTTCCTACCAAAGGACCCTTTTGATATGGTCTTTGGAAGGGAAGATGGCTCCAGTGGATGTAGTGATAGGGACAAAGCTCAGCAGTTCATTCAAAAAATCCAATTGATTCATGCAAGAGAAGTTGGAGAAAAGTCAAGCCTGTTACAAGGCTCAACATGACAAACGCTGAGTCAACCATTAATTCCAAGTGGGCGACAAAGTGTGGTTCCACATCAACAGGGACAGGATGAAGGGAGAAGGGAAGAAGTTGTGACCAATTCGTTATGGTCCATTCACCATTTTGGAGAAGATTGGGAACAATGTCTTTTGTCTTGATTTTCCGATATATATGCAGATGTACTCAGTAGTGAATGTAGAGAAGTTAAAGTTGTATGAACCTCCATTGATCATGGACACTGATGAGGTAAGCACACTTCCTACAGTCGATGATTTTGCACCAGAATATCTCGATGAGTTACTTGAAGAAATCATCCTTGACAGAAGGACCTAGACTTCACTACGAGGAGATGTGGAATACCTTCGAGTTGGTTTCAAGGGAATGCACCCCAGCAAGGCCAAATGGCTGGAGAAGGAAAGAGTGAGGGAACAATTCTCTCACTTACCAATTGACTAATGAAAGCTTTTGGCAGACGAAAAGCTCCCCAGTCGGGAGGATTGATCCAGGTGGATCTTTAGATACCATGGCATCAAAGTGCTCAGAATGACGTTGACCTGGGACTAGAGCGTAGATCTCATCATCTTGATTCCGACGGTGGAAACAGCACTTCAATCCGAGTCCGAATGATGAAGTTATCATGAAAAGAAGGTTGCTTTGTTCCTTAGGAAAATGAGGCATTTTCCTTTAAAAATGGTTTTTAAGCTTTAAAAGGAAAAATCGCAATCGGAACATCCAAAGGGGTGGAATTAAGGAGGACAGTAGAACCCCCAATTTTTGATCTCTGACTAATCGCAATCGGGGGCAAGCAATCGGCGATATCAGTGGATCGGCATCGGCGATCAGCGATCGACAGTGCGATCGGCTGACGCCGATATCAATGATTGGCGGTCGACAATTCCTCCCATTTACAGGACCTTAGCACCAGCAATATGCTGATTGCGATATCAGGCCCAGACTGAATAAGTATCTAGGGCTGATTTCATATATTTAAAGTCCGGCTTTGAAGGTTTTGGTTGGAATTATTAGTGTTTTTTAGTTTTTTATGTATTATCACTTTAAACAATAAAAAGGCCATTTTTAAGGGTTGTTGTGCCCACCAAACCTTATACTCCACCGACTTCTATTCTAAACAAGATAGACCTGATTTAAGTGGCCTTTGTCATAAAGAAGGCACTATAAAATCCGATGATTGGAAAAAAGCAAGGGAGAGAGGATTTTCAGCGTGTTGTTCGAGGCATGAGAGCTTTCAGGTGGCCGATAGTGCACTTTGTCTATTTTGGACAAGTTTTAGATGTCTTCAGCCCCTTTCAATGCCACAGATGCATTGGTACTGCCCACTTCTCCATCTGAGGTCTCCATTTCACAGCCATTTTAAAGAATTGAGGTATCAGCCTCTTGTTATACAACTGATGATTGTAATTCTCTTCTTTTCATGCCATTTAATATAAGTAGGCCTCCCCATTGTTCGAGCAGGGCCCGGAGACATAGTCTGAGTTGGACGAATTCCGTTATCAAGTCTTTGTGTCTTCCTTCATGCTTTATGTGTTTCTTCTTCTTCTGTTCTTTTGTGCACATTAAATTTCTCTCATACGCTCCAAATTTTCACATGTGATTCTTTTCATACATCTATAAGCAAAAGATCCCTGGATCATGACCACTCCATTTTGATTGAGAAAGTTAATCAATTCAAGTGGGAGATGGTAGGAGTTGTTGTATCCAATCCATGGATCGACCCCAATGCGAACAGACCCACCATTTCCAATCCTCCATGTCAGACCCCTTCTTATCGTGGGAAGGGTATTTGTTACAGCCCTCCAGATCACTGATATACCCTTCCTATTCAAGGTAGGTAACCTTAATCAATCCAAGACAGAGCTCAGCCAAATGTATTTGTAGTTAACCACCTCTGACCAAAGGCTCTTGTTCTTCAAAAGCAGCCAACTTAGTTTGGTCGCAAGTGCTTGTGAAAAAGCAGAGAGGTTTTTTAGGCCCCAACCTCCCCATTTTTTGGGAGTAGCAATTCTACTCCATTTGACCCATGCATAGGGTTTTCCTTCCTTGTGGCCCTTCCATAAGAAATTACAACAAACTCGTTGAATCCTTTATAGTATGCCTTGGGGGATCCAGGCCAAGGACATCCAAAAGATTGGTGTGGCTTCCAGAACCAATTTAATGAGCACCAATCTACCGTCTCTAGAGAGTAGACGATGGATCCGAATGTTTAATCTTGTTTCCACCATGGTAATCAACCATGACTAGTCTATAATTTTGTATCTATTTTCCTTTATCCTGAAGCCCAAGTACTTCAAACCATCCTCCAATGATAGGTTTTGAAAGGGGAAATTTTGTAGTGCAAGGTGGGTTTCCTGTTGAGTACAGATAGAGAATGATATAGTAGATTTGGCCCCATTTATTTCCATCCCTGTTGCAATGCTAAATAGTTTCAGTACTTCAAAGAGTTTGATGATGTCCTGTATTCCCCCATCTAGGAAAATGAGAATGTCATCAACAAAGAGTAGATGAGATATTGTGCATTGATCCATCATCTTGAGGCCCATGAGCCGCCCTTCTCACTTATCTAATGCAATCAACCTACTTAGGCCTTCCATGACCAAGAGAAATAGTAGAGGGGATAGTGGGCACCCCTGCCTGATTCCACGCTCCGCCCGGAAAGAGTGGGAGGTTGATCCATTGATTAAGATTGTGAACAATACAGAGGTGATGCAACACATAATCCATCTGATAAAAACTAGTGGGAACCCCATATGGGTAAGTATCATCCTCAGTATAACCAATTAACCTTGTCAAAGGCCTTTGAGAGGTCAATTTTTAGGAACACTCTTTTGAGTTTCTTCAGTTTGATGGAGTGAAGGGCCTCTTGTGCCATGCCTATGGCCTCATGGGTTTGTCAGTTTTGCAGAAAGGCAAATTGTTCCAAAGAGACGTGGTATGACAAGATTGGTTTAATGTGGTTTGCAATAATCTTCACGATAATTTTATAAAGGCAATTGCATAGGGATATAGGCCTGAAATCATTGCAAGATAGCGGGGAGTCCGACTTGGGGATGAGGGATATATAGGTGGAACTGATAGATTTAAACATTCTACCCAATAAATGGCTTTCTTCGACCACACCAAGTAGGTCGAGTCCAATTATGTCCAAAAAGGTAAGGTAAAATTCCACAGACCAGCCATCCGGTCACAGAATTTTGTCCTTCTTGAACCACTTCAGGGTGCTCTCTAGTTCCCCCATGATAACAAGTTTTATGAGATCCTCCATCAAGTCAAGTTCCACAAATTTGGGGAAATTTCCAACAATGCGGATGATATCAGCAAGTGGTGTGCCTGGAGGGGGTTTGAACAGCTGCTGGAAGTGAGTGTTACCCAACCGAGTCATTTGTGGGTGTGTATTTGCAATCAGACCCTATTCCATGGGCATCTACAAGATGGTGTTGCTAGATTTCCTTCCATTTCCAACTTTATGAAAGAACTTAGTGTTACCATCCCCCACTTGTAACCAAATAGCCCTGCTTCTAGGTCTCCATGTTTCTTCCTATTCCAACAGAATCTTTGATATATGGGCTTCCAATTCCACAACATGTAGTTTTACTTCTATGGAGATGAAACCTCTTCCCTGTTCATCTGTTAAAGAGGCCACTTGATTTTCGATGTCAGCTAGGGTATGCTCCTCCCTATCTTTTTTCCCAATCTATGGATAATTTCTTAAGATTATTCAGGTTACTACAAAATCCTTTGGGCTTCCTCTGCTCATTTAGTGGGTGTTGAGCTTTCCATAAATCTAAGACCATCCTGAGATAATCGGGATCCTTTAGCCAGGTCGAGTTGAAATTGAAAGGATCCCTCGGTTTCTTGAAAGAGCCAGCCACTTCCAAATATATAGGGGAGTTATCCCCGAATGCCCACCCATTATCTGTAGTTTGAGAAGGAAATTAGTAGGTATTCTTGTATGAGATACCTGTCTAGTCTCCTCCACAGAGCTGCATCTCTAGTCCACCTGTTGTGCCACATTGGCATCTACTTGTTCATAGGAACACCACTAAGACCATATTACTCCAAGAGGGTGCTCAGCTGATCTGAGAGTGGATCCAGCTGTGAGTGGTGTCCCCAGTATTCCTCGTGGCCAATGGAGAAATTAAGATCACCCCCTAAGATAGATGTTTGGTTGGTCAAGGGGTTATCTAGGAATCTTTACCAGAAGGCCAGTCTGTTTTGATTGGGGGCATATATGTTCATAATATAGAGATGTTTTCCTAATTCATGCAAGAATACATCCATTCCAAGGAAACCCTGACCTCCCCATGATGAAGTCACCTTAATGGATCGAGGGTTGATCCCAAGAGAAAGACCCCAAATCGCCCAGTAGCATCCAGAGCTTGGAAGTGCCACCCTGGCATGATGGCTTGTAAGGTCTTAACAATCTGCTCAGAATAACCTAGGGTCTTCTAAAGGAAAATAATGTCACAGGGTTCACAACACAAGAATCTCTTAAGGGCTAATTTTTTTGAGGGACTAGCTAAACTCCTGCAGTTGTAAGAGAGCCACTTCATCAGGGAACAAAACCAAGGGTGTCCAGTGCTCTAAGTACCCTTTCAATGGTGTTCTATCAGCCCTAGCAATTTTAATTTTTTTGGACATCTTGGAAGGCCTCCCCTAGGAGGGTTTATACTCAAAAGTAGAGGGTGTGATAACCAGGCCAAGCACATCAGGGTTTGTTTGATGGCAAGAATGGAGATTGTAGCAGTGAGAGCCCAAAGTAGTAGGGGAAATAGGATGTTGTAGATTTCCCTATCCAAGGACGGTCGGGGGGGTGGTGGAGAAGATAGGGGATGGAAGATCAAGTGCACAAGTGATGGGAGAAGTTACCAAACAAGGAGAAGATGAAGACAATAAATTGATTAAAATTCAGAATGGAGGATAAGGAAGAAGAAACAATACCTGATGTAGGAGCAGCCTCCATAGCAGACCAAGATCTAGTCACAAGGGAGAATATAGGAGGCATCTGGGAGGAAATGGATGGTTGTATAGTGACCCCAGCCACATCCTTTGGACAATCCAGACCTGTGGGTTGCTTGTCCACAATCGGGTCTTCCATCTGTCGATGCTATGTTCCCTTTGTAGCAACCAGAGTAGCAGGCATGAGCAGTGGGAAAGCCTTGTAGAGATTTCTGACCTTATGGAAACGTTTGCACCTAAATGGAACTCCTTCGTAGTCAAGTTTTTTTCGACGAGAGAAATGCCACCAATGGAGGGTTATCTCTTCCTCGAGCCCTTCCCTTGTATCCAAATGTACTAGGATGCAAGCCATAATCATGATCCCTATCTCTTTATAGGATTGATCATGTTCCGGATAAGTACCCAGCATGTCTCCAATGTGCTTGAAAACAATAGGAGTCCATAATTGCATCGAAAGGCCTGGCAAACAGACCCAAATCAACATGGCTCCCAATTATTCCCTCTCAAGGCCGAAAAAGGGATCCCATCTCTTCAACAGAACACGTGATAATTTTGATATGCCAGAACCGAGATAATATCCAGTCTGTGTACTCCTCCTTGTGAAAGTAAAGGGAAAACCATCCTTGCGCCAACACCCGAATGATGGACAATTCCTTAAGTAAGGAGCCCCAAATCTCTGCGGTCCAAAAACGAAGCCTCTCGACAATATAGTTCCGCCCACAAATTTAGCCTACCAGGACCATCTTGGCAGTCTCAATGACTTCTCCCATCAATATATCTTCTCCCAAAGTGAGGTTGATGTCCTTATCCACTGCTTTGAGGCACCTGCCTTTTTTTAGTTTATCAGATCGGTGGCCCATCAGATAGTCTCGAAGAAGACCACGAATCCATGGTTTACAATCTGAGGGGTGGATGGGGTAGATTTAGGGTTACGGATTAGGGAGCTAAAGCATCCAGAGCGGATAGGAGTGTTGGGCTTAGGGCCACCAAGATTTAAGGTACCGCCAAAGTGTGTAGGGTTTGTGAAGTAAGTAGACCCAGGTGGAGGGATGCCTGAGGAGGACGGGATGTAGGGCAGAGCAAAGATGTGGGGGAGCTGGGGAAACAGTGCATCAAAGGTGGGTGAAGTTTGAGGACATGTACCGAGTAGATTTAGGTTTGCAGGGGAAAGAGGTGGGCAATCCAAACCAGGGGTGTCATCGATGTTAACCAAGGGTGGGGGATGGGGCACAGATGGCCCTGGCTGGGCTGGGGCAAGGTTAGTGACTGGCAGAGGTTGCAGTGTTGCAGCAAAAGGACTAGAACCCGACACAGCGAGTTGGTGTGACCAAATGACCTCATGGGGATAAGGGTCCTCCTCATAATCCACATCATCCAAATCCATTCCAACCGACAGTAAATGGTCGATGGTAGTAACATATGGCGAGAAGATCAAGAAGACCGCGAGGACAGAGGGCACCAAAGAAACCATAGGTAGAAAGGTAGGTTGAACGGACAGGGTCTAGCGAGCCGTAAATGTTAGCCCAGACCGTCAAATGCGAGGCTGTTGAGCCACAGTAACGCCATGATCACCTTCCTTCAAAACTCTAGGGTTTTTTTCTCTACAAGAAAGAGGTGCTCTATGATTTATGTTATTTGATTATGAATGAATATTTCATAATTATGTTTGAGATTCCTTATGACAATGTTGCAATCTACATCCTTTTATCATCAACAATGAAAAAATTGTCAATTTACTTATTACTCGTTGATATTACAATCTAGTATTCAAATATAGGAAATACGAGATAGAAATTGTTATTTATTTACTTTAAATTGTGCATTCATGCATGTTTTATAAAATACCAAAAATTATGTTTGAATAGAATGGAAACCTAAATATATTTTTGAATTTTCTATTTAAATCTTCAGCCAAAACTTATCGGTTAAGTTTTTGGAATTCAATTCCAATTAGGATTTTAAATTTCATGATACTTCATGTGGTATTATGCTTATTTAAATCCTAACAATGTAAACTTTGAAATGCAAATTGATACTGTTACCTGTTTTGTAGAGATAGCAAAAAGTGACCCGATTTTGAAAAGGGGTGATGCAGAACAGACATTTCTTTTTGGAGCATAGTTTTTGGCACTTTAAATTTTTTTATGTAGATTGCATTTTATAATGGTAGTGATTTTCAAGCTGACTTAAAAAAGTGGTAATTCTGCATCAAGCCCTTTTTTTAAAATACCTATTTTTTGACTTTAAATTTTCTAATGTATGAAATGTAAATAATTATTTTCTAAATTTAATAATTTTTGAAGTGGTATTCTTGTTCATATTTTCTTGTTTTTATTTTAGATTTTTTTTTGTAGTGAGGTTTTTATTGTTTCGCATATTTAAAGAAGAAGGTCGATATTTTCAATTTTCAATATTCTATATATTTATACAACGTTAATTAATTTTTCAATCCACATGAAATAATTGTCTCTAAAAAACAATAATTTTCAACAATTGACATCAAAATAACCATTTTTAACATAAATATAACTAAAAATCTACAAGTTTTGATCATTTTTTGTAATTTTTTGCTAGAAATGACATGTCAAAATCACAATTTTTATAGGAAAAATTTAACTAAACATGGTTAAATAATAGTTTTTTTATGAATTTCATGTCAAAAAAATAATAATAATCACTGTCTTTTTCAAAAAATAATGATTAACATAAAAATTAATGCGAAAATCACTACAAATATTGAACACATAAAAACCTTAATTGAATGCTTATTCTTCTCATAAAATGTCAAAGTCAAAACATTACAAGTATAACTAATTAATAGTTACAAAAAATGAGCTTGATTTCCAAGCATAACTTAAATTTAATCAACAATGTCACGTAATCCAAACTCTTCGTCCTCTAGAGTTTCATCATTATCTTCTTCCACAATATTTTATGCTTTATTTTGCTCATTTTCCTCTTCTAATGGATCTTTGATGTCTATGAATCTCCCAATGTTTGCCTTTCCACTCATTTTGTGTAATGGTGGTTGGGGCTCCTTTGCCTTCTTTGCCAGACGTGATTCACTATCTTTCATTTTTCTTCTTTGTCTTCATATGTTAGTTTTCTCACAATAGCATAATAAGTTAGTATTTGGCTATGACTCTCTCCATCTACCCGATTAAAATTCATAGACATATAGCTATCATCTTTTGCCCAACTATCAATATGAATGAACTCACAATCATTTATAAATAGTTGATCTTTACGATTAAGAAGATTCGACTTTTTCCTATAACATGAAATAGTAAAAGTTCAATTAACTTGTACATAAATGAATTTTTAAACATTAATCAAATATACATTTTAAATGTCTTACCATGTAAGCTGCATCCTTGAATTTGTTTTCCCCTTAAAGCTTGACAATAACATTGCCAATTGTGCATCTGAATGAAATGTCACAAATCTCCATAATGGTGATGACGTGACTTCTAGAAATCCCACAACCACTTTACTAAGAGCTTGATAGGTATAAGGGTCACTATAATAGTCAATGTTTGGAATATTGAAACCATGAGGAATATCTGCAATAACAAGGGCATAATCCATTTTAGGTATGAGTTTAGAAATGTTTTCACAGTTGTAAGGATTCTGGACACCACATATCTCCACAATGGTATGATATTGTCCACTTTGGGCCTAAGCCCTCATGGATTTGATTTTGGACTTACCCCAGAAGGCCTCATACCAATGGAGATATTTGTCCATCCTTATATATCCATGATCCTCCCCACTTCTAGTCAATGTGGGACTTTGGTCGTATACCCAACAATCCTCCCCTCGAACAAAGGACCA
>APFE030952438.1:1484-35780 GCA_000404065.3 Pinus taeda | reverse complement strand
CAGTATAGTGCTTAGAATACAAAAGTAAATGAATGCTTGAAACAAAATCTAATTAGAACAACAAGAAACTGAAATGTTCTAAACTAAATCATTCACTCAAACAACCATCAATCGAGGATACAGTAGCAATAACTCATTCCTCTAGATATTGATGCAATTGAAATCATACTGGAACAAGACAATCAATCTAGGAACGAGGAAGCAATAACCAATGTTCTCTACAGTTGATAGTGCTGCTTTAAAGCAATTAAAAGGAAATATAAATTGAACTAAAGTTGCTATTGAAAGTAAATTAGGAAAACTCTTTAAAAGCAAACTATTGCAATGAATCAATAGAAATGAACAACAAAGTAAATGGGCAGCAAACTGTAATTAAAAGAATATGAACAACAAACTCTAATTAATGGAAATGAATAACAACAAAGCCAAATTAATAACAATCTTTACTCTAAGAATAAATCGGACAGCACACGGAAATAGAACAACATTGATTAATGATGGAATATGAAACAATGCTGGAAAGTCAAATATAAATACACAATAACTTAACACACGACACACCTTAATAGTAATCTGATATGGTAATCCAATTATCAGTCTTAGTTATAAAGAACACGACTGTATTTTGTAATGGAACAACAACGTTAATAGATTCAACAATCGCCAGGAAATATAATCTCTATGATGAATTCAGTGATACCAATTAATAAGTGTTACAACACGGATACTCTGTAATAGAATAGCAATAACATTCTGTAAGGATCAGTAACATTATATCAATGATTAAAATAATAGCAATGCGTTGCAAAGTCGATATGATATTTCTGTCGCAGAGAATGAGATTACTCGATAGATCAAACATAACAGAGCTATGATGTAAACTAATAGAACATACCAGATTACCGAATAAAGCTGATAAGCAAAACCATGCATGAACTACAAATATAATATACTGCAGTAGCACAATCCACCAGAGGCTAGGCCCTTAGCCACCGGCGGATGCTGCAGGGCTACTTCATATAAGGCGAATGAACAACAATTCCCAAATCAGGTATTAATCAGTAAACTGTGAATTCATTACAACAGTTGAAGCTTTGAGAATTAAAGCATGAAACAATCCTTTCTTCCTCCTATCCTATCATGAATTCTTAATTCTGAATCCTTAATTCTCCATCATTTTTTCCATCCCCTCCATCTCTAATCTCCGTTTTCATTTAAATAGAGAGAGATCAGAGAGAAGTTACAATAGAGATAATTACAACATGATTTCTATTACAAATTTGGATTTTTTCCAACCAATTGATCAACAAGAAAATATATTTCCATTCATCTTTCAACAAGATCAAGGCGAATTTGGCTTTGCAGCTGAGATTTGGAAAACGGCCACACAACAAATCTGAGAAAATCGTGCTAAAATAACCCTGCATTTCTCTTAGTAAAAGCCAAATTTGGGCAAACCATTCTTCAATAAAGTTAATTTGGTCCGTTCTGGACAAAACCCATGTTCCAGACTTTCCAGATTCTTCTTCATTTGCCTAGAATCTCAACCGCAAAACTGTCACTTCTTATTCCAGTGAATTTTTGAGTTGGAATATTTAACGATCAAATCTTCAATCTGGAAATTGTATTGGAGACTAAAAATGGTGAATAGTGTTACAACCAATTTATTAAAACTATCATTGATAAAATCATGCATAATCATCAATTTATTAGAAATAAAGGAGAGTAAATAATATTTTTACATAAGAGCATAAATCATTGTAAAATAGAATTATATGATAAATTATGATAAATGACGTGATGAAGAATGGTAGAAATGGGTGGAATAAGCGTTCAAAAGTGATAATAATAATGGCATATTAATGACCCAACATACCCCCACACTCAATATGTTGCATGTCCTCATGCAACAAAAAACGAATATATTACATGTCCTCATGCAACCCAAAGACAAAACTCATGTGTTAACCAAGCAATAAAAAAAATTTGTTCATCTCAGTACATGAAATGGATAAAACAAATGAATTCTTCCTTCATTAATGAATATTCACTTTTATCACTCTTGATGAAGGCATAACAATTTTTACATTGACGTTCAAGTTATGTGCATATGAAGTTGCAACAAAATATGATATAAGTGACGGCAACCTTCATTAACCATTTTCCCAAAAACTACAAACCAGATTTTGCTGAAAGGTTGCACATAAATTTATAATATATGAATGCCTTTATGATCCAAAAATCAGATCGTTTTGATGCACAGATCATGAGATATAAACAAAATGGCTATAGGTGATAGTGTATGATTTCCGAAATTTTATGAACCAATTTAACTTGAAATTATCTAGATTTGTGTATTTTAATGATACATATGTGTTATCCAGTAATCACAAGAATTGAGTTCATAGTTTTAAAAGTATTATGGAAATCAATTTCTACACTGTGTAAAAATGAAATTGTATGCCTTAAATGAGAAAGAAAGTAGAAAACATCCATCGTGCGTAGCAATTCCTCCCCCTCTCTAAAGAATTAGCATGCCCTCATGCAATGCTAGAAAACAAATAGAGGTGGTTGCTACCAGCTTTTGAATTCTATGCTTGGTGTAAAACAACATGGAATAAGGGAGGTATTGAGAACGAATAAGAATAGCAATGGATGATAAAGAATATAAATGACATGGTCATAAGAAAGAAATGAATGAAAGAAACACTCCCCCAAACTAAAAGATAGTATGCCGCTGAAAAATGGGAAGTGGTAAAGATTTGGAATGAATGATGATAAATAATGCTCAAAATAGATTTTCATGAAATTCTCCTAAATTCGTAATAAATCAGAAAATTAAGCTATTTTACCTCAAGTTTTACATCCAAAAAGAGAAATGTGGAATGAAGAATTGTTCACGTTCGCGAGTTGTTCGAGTCTCTTCTGTTAGTTGCAATAGTGTGGTCATGCTGCGAATAGAGTTTCCCCCCATACTTGTTGTTCTCCTGTAAACAAATCACTATTTTGCATACAATGTTCTTGAATCCACAGTGTTAATTTTAAATAGCAATAGATTAAGATGCATGCAAAAATTTCATTCAGAAAAAGTTTTGTATGCATGCAATATTAATATTTTGTCAAATCAACAAGTTATGGTAGAGTGCAGTAATCATATCGCATGCGATCCTATAATGCATACATTCCCCCTCTAATTGGAAAAGGAATTCCATGACCATAAAGCATATGAAAGGTGTTGTGCTGATGGCAAGGCAAGAGAATGAACAATACAACAGTAAATGAAGCAGAGTACACATGTCAATGATAGGATAGCGAGAGTTATGGTTATAATGAGAGCAAAGTGTGTAAAGATAGTTATGCATAAGAGATAGGACACTTTGGATTGATGATGAGTTATGCGAAAAAAGAAAAAGAACAACAATATACCAAAAAGATGCTTTACTGATGGTGTTCTAGCTGAAAAATGATGTGATTGATCATAAAATAATTTCTCATGCATAAAGGTTCAAAATAGGGAAAATTAAGGAAATAACTTCTTTGATAAAAAAATAATAAGAAAAGGGTAGTATAGTAATAATTGACGATAAAATATAACTTCAATACCATAAGTAGAGCCTCTGCTGCCAGTAGGCATCCATAGCCTCGACAGGGTTGTTTTTTAACCCATATGAGCCAAGGTCCTCAATTTATAAATGGAGAGTTCTAGTGCTGTTCTACAGAAGAGATCAGTGTGCTAGCGTGGTAACTAGATAACCACACTGCCATTCACTGGGATGTAGCAAAAGTGATTAGGCCAACTCGTGATGAGACCTCCTATTCCAAGGATAATTTGGCTATCCAATGAATCATAACCCTGGTGTGGTGGCCATAATGGGAATGTCACTTTGTTATAGCCTTATGAACATGGTAGGCTGGCTCGTAATGAGACCCCCTATCCTCCATCTGCGAACACAATTTTGTTGTTATTACACATTTTTATGATAAAAAGAGGGAGGCTCAGTACTCCTTAAGAGCAAGGATGGTGGAAGTTGAACATGTCAATAGAAAAAAAAAATTATACCCATAATCTCATTTAGTACAGACAGAGAAGATTATAACTAGGAAGGGTGGAACCAGCATGGTATTAAGATGATCAATCAGTATCATGTACAATAGAAATCAATGTAGTAAAGTAATATATAAATAATTGTGTTCCTTTTGAAAATAAGCTATCATCAAGGAGTTGTCCTGTTAAAGATCATAAAGTGAATGATATTAACTCGCTTCAATAGAATCCATAATTCTTGTCCTCATAAAAGTAGTGTGCTTCATGCCATGAAAGGGAATCAGTAAAATGAGGTTGAGATGAATTAGGAATAATCGCACAAGAGGAAGGAAGGGTTGCTCTCGAAAATACTCCCAAAGTGTTGTTTCTTTGAAGGAACAACAAAAACACTCAAAAAAAGTGTTGTTCTTTGTATGGAACAACAAAGGAAATGCACACCAAAAAGCAAAAATACACACAAAAAAGTGTTGTTCTGTGTAAGGAACATGGAAAAAATGCATGTGAAAAAGTGTTGTTCCCTAAGAAAAACAACAAGAAATGCAAAAATGATGTTCTTTTGAAAAGGAACAACAAAAATGTGAAAGTGTTGTTTCTTCGAAAAGGAACAACAAAAATGTGAAAGTGCAGAAGTGCTGTTTCATTCGAAAAGGAATAACAAAACGTGAAAGTGCAGAAGTGTTGTTCTTTTTCGAAAATGAACAACAAAATGTGAAAGTGCAGAAGTGTTGTTCCATTCGAAAAGGAACAACAAAACGTGAAAGTGCAGAAGTGCTGTTCCATTCGAAAAAGAACAGTAAAACGTGAAAGTACAGAAGTGTTGTTCCATTTCAAAAAGGAACAACAAAATGTGAAAGCGCAGAAGTGCTATTCCATTCGAAAAGGAACAACAAAACGTGAAAGTGTAGAAATGTTGTTCCATTCGAAAAGGAACAACAAAATGTGAAAGTGCAAAAATGTTGTTCCATTCGAAAAGGAATAGTAAAACGTGAAAAAGGAACAACAAAATGAACTGTGGAAAAGGAATAGCTGACACAAAAGGTGTTGTTCTTTTGAAAAAGGAACAAAAAAACGAAAATGTTGTCCCTTTGAAAAAGGAACAGCATAAACGACAAAAGTGCACACAAATGTTGTCCCTTCAGAAAAGGAACAACAAAATGTAGAAGCATAAAATGCAAGCACGCAAAGAATGAATTAGATGTTCACTGTATTGATGCTGAGGATGGGTTATAGTTTGAATAGAGAGATCAGAAAAGAAACAACATTTTATTTAAAAAAAAGTATGTAAATAAGTAAATTAAGTTACAACAGCTATGATATTATGTAAAAAAGTGATCTCTTCGAAAAATGTTTTGGCAGCAAAGACATGACATGAATCTTCAAATGGAAATCAATTCTTCATTTCTTCTATTATGAATCCATTGGGTAATGAGTTGGATGAAATTCCCTTGTTACATTAAAATTTCTTTCAAGAATCACTCGTCCATAAATTGACCTTCTTTATTTTCCCAGGACCTGCAAAAAAATGAGTGTCTACCTGCAATAAAACATTAAATCATGGAGAAAGAGAGGTGATCGGGCTCCCCTAATCCAAGAATTATGAAAAAAACAACAAGTAGTTACTCTGTATAACAAATCCACTGAGAAAATAACAAAGTAAAATTTATTTGTCACCTACGGGAGAGCAGTGGTCGACCATACTAACCAGCAGTGTTTTAATCACAACTTCTTTGTTTTTCATACAAATTGAGGGATTCCAAAGCTAGATGAGAGCTAATTCAAAGGTATATCTCCAATAGAAACAGGTTTTAAAAATTCACTGATATGATATGTCAATTTTAGTTAGAACAACCTGCATAACAGAGTCATTTTCGATTACCCAACTTAGACCAACAATTGATATTTCAAGCATAGATTTTTTGTTTGATGTCAGATTCAAATGATTCAAATTGGAAATTAAATTAGATTAATTTATTTATCTCCAATAGAAACAAGTTTTGAACACAAGAAGAATTGATAGGTCAAATACTCTAAGGAACAACTGGAAAAATAAAGTTTTAAGAGTGCTGATTTATGATAGACAGTCAATATTTTGATCATAACTTCCCCATATGATATAAAAAATGAGTGATTCCAATTGCCTTGTAAACTATATTCATAAAGTAATCTACCATAGAAACTGGTTTAAAAATATGGTCTTTTAGATCTCAAAAAAATGACTGTCCAAACTCTGTTCCTAAGCTGCCCGCTAGACACCCTGTCAATGTTTTGGTTCAACTTTTTTGTTTCAAATCCAAATTGGGTTGGAAAGTAGACATCAAGGGCTATTTAGGATAGAAACAGGTTTTAAAAATATTCCCGTTTTGTCTCTCAAAACATGACTGTCCCGACTGTTTTCCAAAAATTTCATCAAGCCCGCAAGCCAAAAAATGATATTCAAGCATTTTTTCAAATTGGTGATAAAAATGAAAATGAGTGTTTGTAGAACTATTATTTCTATTATAAATAATCTACATACACAAATGAATTGAAATATTTATCACTGATGTTGATTTTGATAGCGTGTTGCAACAAAAAAAAACAACTAGTTTTACATAAAAACAAAATGTATTTATTTATGTCTTTATCTATTTTATTTTCTCCACTATCCTACTTTTCTTTGAGAATCGAATATGTTTATGTATAAGAGTATTTCCAGTGGAACCATTTTAGAAATAGGGGCCTCTAGTATGTACATACTCAAATTTGAAAAATAAAAGTTGATAAAAATTAGGGTATGAGAAGCCATCTTCCCTTGAAAAAAATGGTGTCAAAAATTGTTGAAGTATGGAGTGATGTTGCAAACAAGTGATGGAGTGAAACCAATCTTCAATATATTCTTTACTTTCTTGATTTCCCATAGCCATCATACCATGAAGTTCTTGAGCTTTTTAAAATGGCTTGTTGATGCAATCTAAAAGAAACCTCATTTTTTCCCATAACTTCTACAATTTTTGAATTTGAAACATTCTGAATCTCATTGTAAATTTTTTCTAATGGCGCATGTGAGATAGAATGGGTGGGAAGAATGGGTAAATTTTGCAGTTCGAACATTCTAAGCATGTTGTACTGGTTTATCGTGGTGAGGGTGTGGAATTAGTTGAGCAGGAAATTCAAAAGTAGAAATGTGAGCCATTTCTTACCATAACAGAAGATGTTCTTCATGTATTTCTTCGAAGCTCCTTCTTCAAATGTTCCTGTCAATTAGTTAGTGAAATGGGTGGTGCTTACATCACCACTTGAGTGAAATCATATGATTCATTTTTCAAAATTTCTATTTTTTTTTTTAGTCATTCACACAGAAATTCAAACATCTATTTCTACTCTAAGTTCTTTAACAGTCCTGCTGGAAAGCGGGCGGGGAGCAGGGCTTTTACATGCTCCGTACGTAGGTTTTTACCTTCCGTTTTTAATACCCAATTCTCTCATAGCAGGCACTCATCAGATGCACACTACTCTTTAAAAATAGCTACACTCTCCCTGGCAATGACGCCAAAATGTCAAGCGATAAAAAGGTGTCTTTTAACTCCTAATTACCTTCACATTAATTGTCAACCCAGGGACGACTTTTTATTTCAAGAGTATACTCAGTCTGAGGCAGCTATTTACTCAAGAGTAATGTTTTGCAGTATAGTGCTTAGAATACAAAAGTAAATGAATGCCTGAAACAAAATCTAATTAGAACAACAAGAAATTGAAATGTTCTAAACTAAATCATTCACTCAAACAACCATCAATCGAGGATACAGTAGCAATAACTCATTCCTCTAGATATTGATGCAATTGAAATCAAACTGGAGCAAGACAATCAATCTAGGAACGAGGAAGCAATAACCAATGTTCTCTACAGTTGACAGTCCTGCTTTAAAGCAATTAAAAGGAAATAGAAATTGAACTAAAGTTGCTATTGAAAGTAAATTAGGAAAACTCTCTAAAAGCAAACTATTGCAATGAATCAACAGAAATGAACAGCAAAGTAAATGGGCAGCAAACTGTAATTAAAGGAATCTGAACAACAAACTCTAATTAATGGAAATGAACAACAACAAAGCCAAATTAATAGCAATCTTTACTGTAAGAATAAATCGGACAACACATGGAAATAGAACAACATTGATTAATGATGGAATATGAAACAACGCTGGAAAGTCAAATATAAATACACAATAACTTAACACATGACACACCTTAATAGTAATCTGATATGGTAATCCAATTATCAGTCTTAGCTATAAGGAACACGATTGTATTTTGTAATGGAACAACAACATTAATAGATTCAACAATCGTAAGGAAATATAATCTCTAAGATGAATTCAGTGATACCAATTAATAAGTGTTACAACAAGGATACTCTGTAATAGAACAACAATAACATTCTGTAAGGATCAACAACGTTATATCAATGATTAAAAGAACAACAATGTGATGCAAAGTCGATATGATATTTCTGTCTCAGAGAATGAGATTACTCGATAGATCAAACGTGACAGAGCTGTGATGTAAACTAATAGAACATATCAGATTAGTGAATAAAGCTAATAAGAAAAACCACGCATGAACTACAAATATAATATACAACAACATCACAATCCACCAGAGGCTGGGCCTTTAGTCGCCAGCGGATGTTGCTGGGCTACTTCATATAAGGCAAATGAACAACAATTCCCAAATCAGGTATTAATCATTCAACTGTGAATTCATTACAACAACTGAAGTTTTGAGAATTAAAGCATGAAACAATCACTTCTTCCTCCTATCCTATCATGAATTCTTAATTCTGAATCCTTAACTCTCCATCATTTTTTCCATCCCCTCCATCTCTGATCTCTGTTTTCATTTAAATAGAGAGATATCAGAGAGAAGTTACAACAGAGATAATTACAACATGATTTATACTACAAAATTGGATTGTTTCCAACCAATTGATCAACAAGAAAATATATTTTCATTCTTCTTTCAACAAGAGCAAGGCGAATTTGGCTTTGTAGCTGAGATTTGGAAAACAACCACATAGCGAATCTGAGAAAATCGTACTCAAAGAACCCTGCATTTATCTCAGTAAAATTCAAATTTAGGCAAACCGTTCTGTCATAAAGTTAATTTAGTCCGTTCTGGACAAAACCCATGTTTTGGATTTTCCAGATTCTTCTTCATTGGCCCAGAATATCAACCGCAAAACTGTCACTTCTTATTCCAACGAATTTCTGAGTTGGAATATTTAATGATCAAATCTTCAATCTGGAAATTGTATTGGAGGCTAAAAATGGTGAATAGTGTTACAACCAATTTATTAAAACTATCATTGATAAAATCATGCATAATCATCAATTTATTAGAAATAAAGGAGAATAAATAATATTTTTACATAAGAGCATAAATCATTGTAAAATAGAATTATATGATAAATTATGATAAATGATGTGATGAAGAATGGTAAAAATGGGTGGAATAAGCGTTCAAAAGTGATAAAAATAATGGCATATTAATGAACCAACAACAGATTTTAAGAAAGCTTATGAAGCTTGCCAAAATCCATTGTTGAGAGATAACAGTTCATGGCTGGACTATAATATGCAGTAAGGGTTGTTGTTCAAACAAGGGCAGTTGTGTATTCCAGAATGTTCTATGAGAGAGAACTTAATCCAGGAAAAGCATAATGGAGGTTTAGCTGGGCATTTTGGCATAGGCAAGACCTTGGATCAGTTGAGCCACTTTTACTATTGGCCGAAGATGCACAGAGATGTACAGAGGTTTGTGACTAAATGAAAAGTGTGTCAGCTTGTAAAGGGACACAACCAGAACACAGGGTTGTATACACCCTTACCTATTCCAAACAAACCATAGGACTCAGTTAGTTTAGAATTTATCTTAGGTTTGTCGAAGACACAATGGGGATTCGATTCCATCATGGTGGTGGTGGATCATTTCACCAAAATGGCACATTTCATTCCATGTAGGAAAACCAGTGATGCCACATATGTAGCACATTTTTTCTTCACAGAAATAGTCAGATTACATGGCTTGCCGAAGACTATTGTTTCGGACCAAGATGTTAAGTTTACAGGACTTTTTTGACAGACATTATGGAAAAAATTAGACACCAAACTAAAATTCAGCTCAGCTTATCATCCGCAGACCGATGGTCAATCCGAAGTGGTGAACCGAAGTCGAGGAAATTTATTGAGGAGTTTGGTTGAAGAAAATTCTTGATAGTGGGATCATGTGCTTGCATAAGCAGAATTTGCTTATAACAATTTGCCCAACCGAAGTACGAGAAATAGTCCTATATCCTATACGGAATGCACCCACGTGGACTAGATGAGTTACAGGATTTGGGTCAGTTGGAGCGCAAGTGTCATGCCCCCAAGCCTACGGTAGTCTTCCAACTGTGCTAGGTGAGGTGTGGCACCACCGAACACTTTCTTTTTAACAATACTTATGTTCATGGACTACGCCTAACCACTTATTCCTACTTAGTTTGTGATTCTCAACCAAGTATCATTAATGTGCCTTTATACCAATGAACACCCATACACATTCATTATCAACAACATTATACAAGAGAAATGCACAATAGTATAAAGGGAGGGGCAACTCCCTACAATATGAGTCTGCCCGATATCATATATTATACAATCTTCACTTTTACAATGCACAAGTTAAATCTTGGGAAACCCCAAATTTACACTTAGCCAATTTTCACAACTTTGGCAAACTCGGTTGCCCAGCTCGTCGGCACCTCCGCACGGTCGCTGCATGACTCACCAACCCTTCGTTCACCTCGTCGCACGATCGTGTCATTTTCCCAACTCGGGCATGCCTCCAAGTCACCACACACGGGCGCCTCCAACCGAGACATACCTCTGTCCACAATCTCAACACTTCAACAAGTCTTCGTGCACACTTGCACGATGGGCGGGCGCTCACCCGAGTTGCCAAGACATCCACACCAAGCCTTTGCACAAATCGGGTGCCACACATTCACCGTGCACGCCTCACCCAAACACTGGGCGCACCTTCGCCTGCACCTCCGCCCAACACCAAGTTCAACGCTTTCCTTTTGTGCGACTAGCCCAAGAATGGGTGCATGTGAACTGCGCCTTTCCTCCTTGAATCTGCGCACTTAGATCTGTGCTCAACTCCCTTTAGTGAAGATGTTCATGTGTTGGTTGATTCTCCAAATGCCTCCATCGCATTTGCAATATATACATAAGTTGGGGCGAAGTCTGGCTGCCCAGCCGACTTGCCCAACATACTTCGCACACCCCTACTTCATCATAAACGCACCGTCGGCTTCTCCAAGCAAGGGTCGGCTTCCATAAGTTAAAACATATGCGACCACACATATAAACACGTCCAGCTCCCTTCCCTTATACGCATTGTATCATCGTACAGTCAAGGAACTCACATATCGTTCAAACTGTAGCTTCGCACATTGTTCGTTCATCGGTCAACTACGCGCGCACCTTATCTATCTGCGGTCGCACTTCGGGTGGTCGTGCCAAGGACCGCAGGTCCTTACATCCTCCTCCACCTGAAGTCTTTGTTGTCCTCGACAATATACCATCATGGTAACCATCCACCAAGATCATCCATGATGTCAACTCCTCCATATACTGCAAACATCCCTGCAACATATGTAGAACTACTATCTCCACCATGTCTCACCTCAACAACCATTTGTCACCAAGATCACCATACCAAGGTATACACCCATCAGTATCTCATACATCGAGAATTATCTCAATCCATGATCATCAACCACCCTGCCATAATCTCCACATGTTGCTCTCCATCGTGGAAGGCTGGCCCCTCCATCTCAAGCTACATGCCCACTGCAACATCGTGTCAACCTCATCATGTGTCGTCCCATGTGAACTGCTTCCATGATATTCCAACCCAATGCTAACACATCTCTGTACACTACTAGTCCCCATGTCTGAACTAGTTGGGTAGCTAATCCAACCGTCACGCTCAAACCATGAGAGTGAATATCCTCATGCCACCATCAGTTGTTTCTCTGAACATCCTGTCACATCCTCAACTCGATCAAGAATCCATCCATATAAGTGTAAGCCATGCTCAAGTCCATGAAGTAGTCCTCATCTCATCTGCAACATGTTGTCCATGATGTTTGGTGTCAATGTGCTGCATGAAATCAGCCACATCTATCCCATCATCATCCATATGTGTGCCTCCTCAATATGAAGAGACCACCTCATCAAACTCCAACTCTCGGTGTGCCACATCCAGGTCCATGAAGCAACCTCCATCATATCTGTAACATGCCATCCTCAAGTCTACCATAGAAACAAGTATACACCTGTCTCATCTCTCCATGTGCTGCCCATGATCATAGATCAATCAGCTCCCATGTGTCAAAAGTAGTTGAGTCTCGGCTCAACCCATGCCCAAGTGTTGCCACCGAGGCATCATCATCGTCGTAACTCCATCACTCCAAAGTGTCTCATATCGATCCTCCACATCAAGTTACTCTTTCAAGCCATTCCCATACATGTACTCGAAAGTATGCACCCCATCCTGCATCAAAGTCTCTGACCTCAGTTCCTCAATGCATCAGATCCTCCAAGTCCACCATATATGAAGTCCCTAAAAGTCACAACCTTCGGTCTAGTGAATTCGGTCACCCAACCATATCATCATCGCATCATGAGTCTCTTCCATCATAGCTCCCCCACTAAAGGTTCCACCAAGACTTTCTCTTGGTCTCAGCCATGAGAAGTCCACCCAAGTAACATCATACCTCAAGTGTGTGCCCTCCTCAATCTATCCATGAGTCATGCCGGGCACTTAGCCAATTCTCCATGTGGCTAAAGCATGACCCAATCCTCCACAACAATCATCATGTACCTCCCTTGTCATGGGCCTTTGTGCCTTCTATCATAAGGTCACAAAAGACCCCAACAAGTCCTGCAATAGTAACAATCCTTGCTTCTCAATACAAGGTCTCATCATAGACATCCATGGTAAGATCCTCCCTAGCATCGACAAGCTGCTTTTGCCCTTCCCTGCATATGGTTCATCTTCCAAATGCTCAAGTGAAACACAAGTATCAATAGTACTTACATCATCATCATGAGGCTCCTCCACATGAGTATCCTCATCCATCCATGTCTGCAAACTACACGATCCTGGTTCAACTTGATCAACCTCAAGCTCATCCTCCATCATTGTCACATCTGCAACATCCTCAATCATCATGGCTTCCTCTTCCTTGTCAGCACAATCTGCAACTTCATCTTGCTCCATTGTCCAACCAAGTTGAAGAAGTTTGTCTTCAACATTCTTTTCCAAGACTTCAAGCTTCTCTCAAATTCGGGGATTCTCTTCTTTCATCTGCTTCAACCTGTATAAGGTAAACAAGAGCTTCCCTTCGCATTCTTCCAAACTTTCCATGCCTTGTCGTTCAGCTTTGCCCAAGCACTAAGCTTCACCCTTGCTAAACCTACTTCACCATTCACCTGAATCACCTTGATATTCCACCTGCTACCTTCCAAACTTGAACTCCCTTTCAAGTTTTCGGTCTTCGTAGAATTAGCTCCTTGATTCATTTCACCAGCTCTGATACCACCTGTCACGCCCCTACACCTACGGTAGTCTTTCAACCGCTTATAGCGAGGTGCAACACTACCAATAGTTTTCTTTTCACCAATATCTACGATTGTAGACTACGCCAAATATGACAAGGAATATTAGTTAAACAATGGTTTAATTAATTATTCCTAGAAGATAATTAAATAAATAATGCTTTATTTAATTATTCATCATGGGTTAAACTAGAAATAACATAACAAATGTGGTTTATTAAGTAATTTCTTATTGTGAAAGCAATTTTACTATGGTAAAATTGGCCCTACATGATGTACTTTGATCCATCTAGTAGGTTATGGCTAGATGATCAATTTTTTTGTGATAACACACAAGGTGATGAACTTGGCCTGATGTGCCATTTCTGCAATAACTCATGAAACTACCTCTTGATTTCATCATTCTATAGAACAAACCATATATAGAGCAGTCCATTGGGTAGCAACGCACCCAAGGTCAGGTCGATGGAGTGCTTGACCTAACAGTATAGGGGTACTCATTTGGGTGAGGTGAATATGTCCTTGTACTCCTCCATGACCTTGTCCATCTACTGTTACCATGTGAAGGAGCCCTGTCTGGAGGTCGTGGATGTGGCCACAATCTTCTTCTTGTCCTGAAGGGGAATTGTAAGGAAGAAAAATTTCCTAGTCAGGGAAATGATCTTATTGCATTACTTCCCAGAGATCAAAGAGATGCGATAGGCAGCGCTATCTCCTGTATCATATATAACTTATTGCCCAAACTAATAATAACATTGTGAGGCCTAGAATCATAGATGACATGACACTTCCATTAGTATGGTTGGCCTAATAATAAATCACAAACTTCAAGAGGAGCAATGTCACACAATACCTCATCTGTGAAGGGCTTGATGCTGTAAGGAATGCGACATTGTTGGCTGATGCAAAGATCTCATCCTTGGTGAAGCCACTTGATGGTGTACAACTGCAAGTGTGGTGTGGTTGGTAGTCCCAACTGCTTCATTACCTCTACTAAAATAAGGCTCTTTTAGCTCCCGCTGTCGACAATGAACTGCAATAGTGAACCCTTCACCCACATCTATGAGTGGAAGAGACACTTCTCATCCTCTGAATCTTCGGGCTCAATATTCTGGATATTGGTGGTGGAATCGGCGGCACTGGGCTTCAGATAAATAGTTTTCTTCCTTTTCTCATTCCCCTTGTTAGGTTCTGACTCAGAGTCAGAACATGTATCTGATTCAAAATCCTTCATCTTGGCCACCAGTGACTACTTGGCTTAACACTCACTTGTGTTGTGAGTGGGGCTCTTATGGAACTCACACTATTTTTTCGTGTCCTTGTTTGTCTTCGTGGTGTTGATTTTTGCTTGCAGCTTTGAAGCATTGTCCTGGGTCGCCCTTCCTTGGCTTTGTCCTTTGTTCTACAGTTTAGGGGAACCTTTCCCTTACTTCGAATTCGCAAATCCAAAGTCTCGCTTATTCTGTTTAAATCTCTGCTCGATCTTGATAGTGTATCGATAGGAGGTGCCAAGCGAGGAGATGTCCATGAAATCCATCTTGTCCTCTTGTGTAGACAAATGTGGTACTTGAATACTGAATTCCGCTCAAAATCCTTGATATCCAACTTCATGCGAAGGGTATGAAAAATATTTTTTAACTTAGGCACGTCTTGGTCGCTTTCCTGCTACAACATGGTCCACTTTATGTATTTATCTACATAGCTCCCTACAAAGGAATATTGATCCTTTTTGTCATCTCAGAAAGAATTATAAGTGGGTTTGTATGAAAACAGTGAGGGTTATCTCTCGTCCTTATGTTCATAGTAGGGTTCCCACTAGTCCTTACCATGGGGGGCAACTTTGAGGAGTGAAAAAGTAATCTTTTCCTGATTGGAAAAAGAATGAATAGAAAAGTATCCTTCCAACAGATTTAACCATCTATCTATGGGGTATGCATCTATCTCAAATATGGGAATGTCAAATTTGGCTTTTACCTTAAAGGGAGTAGCACCCCCAGAGTGGTTGTTGGATGAAGATGTGTTTTCTATGGGTAGTCACCGAAGGATTTGGGCAAAGTTGTCCATCATTGCATTCCTTTGTCGCCAAAGGGCTTATTCAAGCAATATTTTGAAAGGATCTCTTGCTCCCTTGTCTTTATTTTCTTCCACCATGGGAGGTTGTTGAGGTTTGTGAGCCTGGTCTTACAAAGGTTCAACTAGTTTGATCCCTAACTCCTTATACCTTGACCTCATTAGGGACATGCAAATAAAAACAGAGAAAGAGCAGACCCCTTTGGTACCACTAATCTAGACTTACGAAGGTACGCAACAAAACAAAGATATAAACATAAACTCATAGATTCAGTAGAAATATTAAAGCTTCATTTCATTAACATTGGAGAACTGAAACATGCTTACATATAGAATGGAAATAAACTAGCATGGGCGACGGTAGCTTATCTCTGAGAAGAGATGTGGTGGCTACATTTCTCTGAATTGTGTTACAATGAGGCTCAAGGGCCATTTTATTATTGAAAAACAAAGAGAAACCCTAAACAACTAAAAAACTAACCCTAGGAGATGGATTCCAAGATTTGTGAGCCTTGGGGTTAGTTGGGCAACCAACTTCCTGGGGTCGTAACTTGGCCATATGATCTCTATTTGGCGCGTACGATACCTCACTAGAAATATCTGTTCGAGTACTATAGGATTTGAGGCAAGCCCCTGCCTATGGCTATGGGCCTACAACAAACCTCAAAAAAACACCATTTAGGGGGTGAAGACAACTTCAAAAGTTCATCACCCAAAAACTTCTAAAAGTATTAAATGATTCTATAATCAAGGTAATTGATGAAATTGATTGGCGGTGTAGGTGGAATAGGCGGGTGGCCACCATTATCCACTTGGATCACTATTCTTGTTGGTCAAACCCTTGCCTAATCATTTCATGTGACTAATTGGTTTATATTTTTTTCATATATGGTTTTCTAAATATTTATTCATTGTATATATTTTTGTTTATTTTTATGCCAATTAGAGGAAATTTTAACCTAAAAGTGCTTCCTAAGGAAAAACAATAAAGTAATAGTTAAAATAATAAAATAAGAGTTATGAATTTTGGAGGGAAAAGAAGAAAGCTACTTTTTTCAATTGTATTTTTCGCTTATCTCCTTATAGGTCAAGTGTAGACACTCATTTGATACAAAATTAATTCTACATCCAACGAGTACCCATTATGCATACTTTTGAGAAGACACATATTAATAAAAATTGAAGATACATTAAAAAGATGTGTTCAATGGGCCTTTTTTAATGTATTGTCAATTTTTATCAATGTGGGTCTTCTCAAAAGTATGCATAATCAGTACTCATTGGATGTGGAATTTAATTCCATGTCGAATGAGTGTCTACACTTGAAATTTGAGTAAATCTACAAGTAGAAGCCAAAAATACAATTTAAAAATGTAGTTTTTCTTCTTTTCCCTCCAAAATATTTACATGTACCTCCTTTTAAATTTAAAGGATTTTGATTGGTTTACATATTATGACATGGAAATTACATAAAAATTTCATGGGCACTTTTAGGCTGAAATTTCCTCTAATTAGTATGGTTTGAATTTCCTTATTTGCGTAGACCAATCATGTGACTTCACGTGTAGACATATTTCTTTTATCTATCTATATATATATATATATATATATAAACTAGGAAGTGTGCATCTCAAAAAGAATCAACATGATTCGATTGTAAATATGTTAGTTTACTTGTATATATTGATGTTTTAGTATTTCAACTTTGTTTTATCTTTTAAAACAACATTTTTTTATTATATTTGTATATAAGTTGTTCTCATTGTAATTTTAAACTTTATTTGTTGGTCATGCTATGTTTTTTATGCTTAATTGATGTTTAAAACCTCAACCATTATAATTTAAGATTGTATATTTGGTATATTTTATTAATATTTTATTTTAATTTCACAAATATAGAAAATATAAAATGAAAATTAAGCAATGCAAGGAATAATTAATATCTGAACTAATACCCTTTTAAATAATTTGAATATTTAATTATAAAGGGGAGGGTTCAATTTATTTTTTCTTGCATGAAGAAGCATTGCAATTTATCTATTTTAGGGTAGTTAGGGTTATGATATTTGTTGTTCAACTTGTCTTTCTTGCGTAAAAGTTGTAAGTTTCAAGACTATTCCTCGAAAGATGCAACTTTTGACATTAATGGGATCACACGCTCCGAGACTTTTCCTTGTGAGTTGTGATTCTCTCGTCAAAGGCAATAGGTTTGATTTGCATCAGTTTTGGCATGGACTCAACCCTACTTGTGTAGCTTTAAACATAAGGGCAAGTGCTCCCATCACTTCTCAAAACCATTGAGAAGTTAAAGATGTTGGTGTCCGGAGTGGCCCATTTCGAAACATCAACATCTTTTGGCGACCAAGATTAGTTTTTCTCCTTTGTTTATCATTTCGTAAAGCATGCATACGTCTTTTCATGTTTTGATTGATAGTTTTCCTTCACATATTTTCCCCACCTTTGCAAGTCATCCCTCAAAATATGCTCATAACCATGTTAATAAATTCATTGATTTTTTCAATCCAGAGGGGTTCATGACTCTCATATTGCCTCTCATCTATTTCATGTTACAATTTTTAGAAAGTCACAATATTAGTATCTTAACATTGTTGGTCATGTTCTCTTCGAGAATTTAATTGAATATTTTCCCTATTTACCTGTGTCCTGACACAGAAATTTGGTGTAATCTTTATGAAACTCTTCACGACCCTTTAACTTTCCAAATACTCTCAGAGGCTAAGAGGCAATATAAGCTTCAAAGGGAGAATCATATTACTTCCTATGGATGGGAGTTCACATATATTGAACCTACATCTCCCGGTTCATGCAAAGAGGTTACTCTTGATCCCTGCCTAATTGACCAAGGAACCTTATGTTTATTGAAAATGCAGCAAGAAAATCTTAATTTAATTTTTCCTTGATTAAATTAGGAGAAATTCAAATTTCAATTTCAACATAATACTTTGAGGTAGTTAACTAAGGTGACATGGCTCTTGTCACTTAGTTAACTCAATAAATTTGAGTTGGAGACACTTGATTTTAGTTCTACATGATTTATTTCTAATTTGTAGCAATCTATTTCAGTTAAGTTGAGTCATTATCCATGTAACTAGTTCTCACTCTTAGTAGAACTAGTGGAGGTTCAGTCAAGGGTGTGTAATTTCTTTCACATTAAGTGATCATCCAGTTAAACTGATCAATCACCCTAAATTAACTCATGCATGTAGAGAATTCGAGTTACCCAATTAAGATGGAGATTCCAAGGTAGTACTATCAGTTGTAGGCTATTCTGAAGTGTACAGGGGTGGTGCATGCAGTCACAGGAAGGACCTAAAGGGATTGTGCAATCAAGATGAGGGTATTTCCTAATTAATAGGGGCCCAATTCCTCAAGGAAAAACACAAGGAATTAGGAGCTTGGAAGGCCAAGAAATTAGCTAAGTATTAGCTTGAGTCAGTCTGTGAGGCAGTGAGATAGATTATACTAGTGCAGGGGTTGCTCAGGATTAAGAAAGCATTGTATTTCTTCTCTATTCTTTGAATAATGTAATACAATAGTAACGGGTTTTGAACAGTTGCTTTCCCCAAGATAAATCTCGGTGTATGTATGTTGAATCATGATGCATGTTAATGATCTATGTTCTCGATCGTGAATTTCTTTTTACAGATGAGTAGATTAGCTTCAATTCTTGTGATGTAGTAAATTTCATGCGTAGTTTTGAATCTACACATTAAATTTCTACATGGTATTAGAGAAAGAATCATAGTAGATAAGAGAATTCAAAGTTGTATTTGCAGGTGGATCGAATTTGGAGGATGGATTTCTATGGACTACGACTTGAGTATGCCCTCGAGGGTAGCTCAAATTATGTTACTTGGAAGGACATAATGGAGCCAATGTTGGAAGATAATGGGTTGAAGGAATTCATAGATAATGATATCCCAAAGCCTCTAACATCTGATGCTTAAGATCTAGTAGAATGGAATAAGTGTGTAACAAAGGAGAGGAGGATCATATTGGATGGAGTTCGAGACCATATTCTCTCAAATATCCACGAGAAAGAGACTCCATATGCAATGTGGCAGGCTTTGACATATTTTTTCCATAATAGTAGTGAACACAGGAAGCTGATGCTGAAGGATAAGCTTCGGAATATCAAGATGCAAAATAATGACACAATACCATAGCACCTCAGTAGGTTCACACAATGTCATGATGAACTTGGTCAAGTTGGTGTTGTTTTAGTAGAGGATGACCTAGTAAGCCTACAACTTCTAGGCCTTCCCAAGAGCTAGCACAACTACCAAAATTTGGTGAATGGGAGGGAGAAGCTACCAAATTGGGAATGACTTTGGTACGATTTGGTGCAGGAAGAAATAAGGCGGAATACCAGAGATGGGACCTCTTCCAAAGAAGAGGAAGAGGAATTTGCATTAGTGAGCAAGGGAAATAAGGCAAAAGGGAAGAATTCCCAAGGTGAGGCTCATTCTAGCCAAGAGGGCAAGCAGACATGCTTGTCCAAAATCAAGTGCTTTCACTATCATGAATTCGGGCACTATGCCACGGAGTATCCACGAAGAAGGAAAGTAGGAAAGAGCCTGTAATAGCAACAACAGGTGAAGCTTTGGCTTCACAGTTCGAGCTTGAATTCACTCTCATCGCATGCATGGAGAGCACTGTGAGAGGGAGCATGTGGTACCTTGATAGTGGTGTGTCATTCCACATGAAGGGGAACAAAGAATTTTTCGACGACTTGGAGGAGAAATATCTCCAAATGAACATTGATTTTGAAGATGACAGAAGGTACAATGATACCGGGATTGGTACTATCACCTTTCAGAGGGAGATCCCATCAAACTCAAGGGTGTGATGTTTTTTCCAGGTCTAAATAAGAATCTTGTCTATGTAGCTATGTTGGAAGACCATGGCTACAATGTGATATTCAGCAAAGGGAAGGCTTTCTTGGGACACATCACCACGGGAAAGGTGAAGAAGATCAAGGTCTAAGTCAAGAACCTGTATGCACTTAAGGTAGAAGATGCATGAAAAGCCTTGGGGAGCAAGGAAGATTTGATGGCTGAGAGGGAACATGTTATACCTTTCAACATGCAGCCTCAGAAGAAGCATCAGGAAGATGTGGAGCAGCCACAAATGGAGAAGCAGACAAGAGGAAGAGTGGAGACATTAACTCAACTAGAGACCTCCAACAAAGGGAGAGTTCAAGCCAAGTGGTTAGAGGGAGCACATGTAGCCACACTTCCAAGAGTGAGGTGGGGCGATGTAGATCCTTAGTCCTAGAGTTGTAGAAATTTGGGAAAGTTCCATTTAGGTGTTCTCCCCATGGATCATTACCTTGCTTCGGGGGCCCACAATATTCAGTAGCAAGATCATAAATGCCAAGAAGATACTAAGGAGTGCAGAGGAGTGTTGACAACAGAGCAGGAGGCTCAGTGGCAAAGTTAGCGGCAACACAATTTTCCCAATAGACAGTTGTAGACACAGTTGATTCAGTTTGTCTTTTTTATGCTTCTCAGTTGTAGATGTTGTAGTAGCAGCAACAACGGTGAGAGGTGTTGCATGCAGTACATTCCAAAGGTGCTAGATCGGGGTAGATATGAATCCCTTTCTTGTTGAGAGGGAGTATAAAAAATGCAGCAAGAAAATCCTAATTTAATTTTTCCTTGATTAAATTAAGAGAAATTCGAATTTCAATTTCAGCAAAATACTAGGAGGTAGTTAACTAAGGTAACATGGCTCTTGTCACTTAGTTAACTCAGTAAATTCGAATTGGAAACACTTGAGTTCATTTCTACATGATTGATTGCTAATTTGTATCAATCTATTTCACTTAATTTGAGTTATTGTCAGTGTAATTAGTTCTCACTATTAGTAGAACTAGTGGATGTTCATTCAAGGGTGTGTAACTTTTTTCACACTGAGTGGTCATCTAGTTAAACTGATCAATCAACCTAAATTAACTCATGCATGCAGATAATTAGAGTTACCAAGTTGAGATGGATATTCTAAGGTAGTGTATTATCAGTTGTAGACTATTCTGAAGTGTACATGTGGTGCATGCAGACAAAGGAAGGACCTAAAGGAATTGTGCAATCCAGATGAGGGAATTTCCTACTTAATAGGGGCCTAATTCCTCAACTAAAAACACAAGGAATTAGGAGCTTGGAAGGGTGAGAAATTGGCTAAGTATTGGCTTGAGTCAGTCTATGAGGCAATGAGATATATTATACTAGTGCAGGGGTTGCTCAGGCTTGAGAAAGCATTATATTTCTTCTCTATTCATTGATTAATGCAATGCAGATAGTAAGGGGTTTTGAGCAATTGCTTTCCCCTAGATAAATCTATGTGTATGTGTGTTGAATTCTAATGCATGTTAATGATTTATGTTCTCAATCGTGATTTTATTTCCGCAAATGAGTAGAGTAGCTTCAATTTTTGTGATCTAGTAAATTTCATGAGCGGTTTTGAATCTACACATTAAATTTCTACAATGTCATATATTCCCATTTGATGACTTGATCTTTAAAAAAGATCCTAAATTTTATGCATGCAATGATAGCCATGAACCTCAAACTAATTTTGACCTCCTTTACTCCATAAATAATGTAATTTATGGATGATTATGATGAAGATAGGTCAAATCTTGATTTTGATGATAATATCCTTGATTTGCATGATGAGCTATTCTTTGGGGATATTGATATAGAGATTTTTATCTTTGTTCTTGGGGATTCCTTGTCTATTGGTTTGATTGAAATTGAAAGATTTGAATACGATGGATTTCCTTATGTAAGTCTTGGGCTTATTTTGCATGAAAGTTTTTGTCCTTCTAGTATGGTATGTTAATGTAAGCACATAATTGTTGGTTGGCACATCATGCAAGATGGCCAACGATACTTCTGTTTTGTTTTCATTACCATTTCCATGCATGGTTGTTGGTTGGAATGACTATTTTTCTCTCCTTATTATCACCCAGCAAGCCATGAATTTTGCATGTAAGACTCTAAACTCTTTCCTCTATGCTAAGTTTCATTATGTGTGAATGTTATGTCTTGAAGACTTAACTTTGTGCATAATTAAAACCTTAAAAAAGTCATAAAAACGCGATTTTTTTTTATTTCTTTTTCTTTCTATATTTTTGAGCTTTGTTTTTCTTTCGTTTTTCCATTTTTCTTTCCTTTTATGTTATGTTTATCACTATGATATTTGCAATTTTTATGCCTTTCTCTCTATGTTTTCAATTTTTGAATAAGCTTTGTTGCTTCTTATTTTGCTTGCTTTTTATTGTTGTGAAGAAAGGTGTATCTAAATTAGTTTGCGTGTATAAAAAGTGAATAGGGGAACATATTTTTGCATTATTTATCACTAAATTACTGGTTTTCATGAGAATAGGAGATACAGGAAAATCCATAAACACATCCCATGCTTATCCTTAAATAACCTTCGTGATCTAATTTTGGCTCGCTCATATGGAGGCACTCGACTGAAGGCAATTTTCGTCTTGCTTGCTCACTACTTTGCTTTCCCCTTCTCTCTTTACGCCTTGAGTGAACTGGCATGCCCATGTGCAAACCCTTAAAGCCTTGTCTTCTTTCGCATTGATGATCTTTTTCCCTTGTTGTGACATGTCATGTTTTGGCCATCTTACTCCATCTTTTCTACATTCTTGGTTCATCGGTTTGGTGACTTTGATTTTTTGGTTGGTAGATGTTAGTGACAGTTTCATCAATGTTTCTCGCTCGGGATCGAATAAAGATCGCTTACCTCAGCACATGAAAATTTTATGCCTCAATTATGCCTATATCTCTTAGCTTCATTTATTAACATAATATGCATGGTCTATAAGTATTTACATATAAAAATAAAAAATAAAAAAATAAAAATAAAAACTTCATTCTTTCTCTAAACCAAACCAACAAAAAAAACCCTTACTTTAAAAAATTACACCAAGTTGCAATGTAAAGCCTTGGACCCTTACACTTATTTTCATCAAACTACAAATAGGTTGTTATTAAAAATTTCAAAATTACACCAAGTTGCAATGCAAAGCCTTGGGCCCTTACACTTACTTTTATCAAACTATAAGTGGGTTGTTGTTAAAAATTTCATGCAAAGCCCTAGACCCTTACACTTATTTTTATCAAACTGCAAGCCAATAGTTATTAAAAAATAGATCCTTACACTTATTTTTATATATTAAAAATTAAACCCTTTCATTTATTTTTATAAACTACAAGCAAATTATTATTAAAATACTAAACCCTTACATTTATTTTTATCAAACTACAAGCAAATTGTTATTAAAAAAATTTCATGCCGCAACCCTCCTTATCAAAATCAAAGTCCTTTTAATACTAATTATTACCAAAATCCACAACCATGGGCCCTTTTATGCAAACTATTCTTAAAAGTCCTTTGATACCAATTATTACCAAAAACCACAACCATGGACCCTTTTATGCAAACTATTCTTAAAGTTCGATATATATCGACCAAAAAGGATGGCATTATCAAAAGCCCTAATGTTATATAACAATTTCAGCATACAAATTAGGCTCGTAAATCATCAAAGGGTGCGATACCCTTAATCTAGGTTGGTGCTAACAATGGTATATATATCAATTATTATATCAACCCACGACATATGTGGGATATCCAGCTTGACCTTCTGAAAAAAATAGGGTCTTAGATATAAAGGTTGACTTTGGAGGAAGCAAATTCCGTCAAGCGATACCCTATCCAAGATTCGAAGCAAAATTGCAAGTCAAGGTCCCATCGCCATCAACAACGCAATTGTGGTGGCTTACACGTATGCAAGCATTTGATCCAACAGCGGCACATCAACCTAGATACATTACTCTCATTGAACGAAGAGGGTATTGACACTGACCACACATCGAGTTGCTACCATATCCATGTTGAATGGGCATACACGTAAATATCCATAAACAACAATTCACCAATCTCCCTCTCGGCCGCCTTCATTATCATAAAAGAACCGTGTATCGCCCTCTCGGCCTTCATTATCACAAAGATTTAATGCATATCCATAATCGGTAAGACCCACCAAAAGGATCTTCATATCGCTTAATGAGTTAAGTAAAGTAGGACCGCCACACATTAATGATGTATTGCATGGCCCACACTACATGTCTGACATATGTCTGACATATGATTAACATTTTAAAATATTTTTTTTTTTTTTTATATATGATGCTGCAAGCAAAGGCATAATTGTGGACACCTTGTCATATTGAATTGCAAAGGCTGAGTTCATAATACATAGTGAACAATACATATGCATGACAAAATGGATGAGGTTTCTCAAATTTTGTATTCAAATTCAACTATCATTAGAGCGGTCAACTATCATTAGAGGGGTCCATTTATAGCACAATTATCTAGATAAATTAAGACATCAATCGTTTTTTATTACTTTGGAAAACATAAGCTATAACTTGCTATTACATCACTACAACGTTCCTTCGTCCTTATTTTCAATCCCTTGGTTAAGTACCACAAGATTACATAGGATTCTATTTTTTATTAGATGGATGGAAAATGCCCCTTATAAATTTACCTAACTTACCTATGTGGGGTAGGAAATTCACTAAGGAAAGTTGGCATATGGGGATCGAAAAATCCCATTAGAAACCTAGTCTACCTAGTCTATATGGGGTAGGAAATTCACTAAGGAAAGGTGGCATATGGGGATCGAAAAATCCCATTAGAAACCTATTCTACCTAGTCTATATGGGTGGGAAATTCCTAAAGGTGGCATTGTCAAAGCAGTAAATGAACTACTTAAAGGGGGAGGGACGAGCAATGAAATACAAAAAGTGAATGATAGATGGGTAAGTCCAGCATAGTCAAGACCTTATCGCCTATTATGCCTACCCATAACCTAGAGGGTGATTGAAGAGCTTAACTCCTAGACTTGCGTTTTTGACCAGCATGAAGATAGGTAAAAGAACTTGAAGTCCCAATTCCCACCTTCAAGTCCCTAACACCATCAAGTCCCTAATGAGGCAGGTGCACTATTACATGCATTGTAGGCAAGCCTCCTCATTCGTCAATCAATCCCAAGGGAAATCATTCAATCCAAAGGGAAAAGGAATTGACTTGGTAAGAATGCAATTGTGAACTTTAAAGGTAGTATGGTGGTCATGTTACATCAACTGAGTACAAATTCGATAGTCTTATAGGGTATGATTTTCCTTTTATTGAGTGATGATCTTACAGGGTATGGTTTTCCTTCAAGTTGTTGGTCCACTAAAACTGACTTTGATCCACCATCTTTTATTTATGCACATACCATTTGTCTGCAGAACCTTGTACTAGGAAATTTTGAAGCAATAAAAGACTATTCTTGCTGGTCAAACCCTTGCCTAATCGTTTCATACAACATCTTGGTTTTTGTGTATTTTCATATATGGTTTTCTAAACATTTATTCAATGTATATATTTTTGTTTATTTTTATGTATGGTTTGGATTTCCTTATTTGAATAGACTAGTCCCATGGCTTCAAGGGCAGAATATTTCTTATGTTTTCTTTTCTATATATAAATCTCAACTAGGAAGCATACATCTATGAAAGAATTAATGTGAGTCATGTGTACATACGTTAGTTTAATTGTATGTAATGATGTTTTAATATTTCAACTTCATTTTATCCTTTTACATTCACACTTTTTACTCCCTACCCAAAGGGCCTGACAGGGACTAGGGGAGGGACACCATTACCTGTGTACCCTCCCTGCCACGTCGCTTGCGGCCACGTGAACCCTCGTGACTATCATACGACACCTGTCCACTGTGGAGGTCCATGTGTTGGGCATCGTGTCATGTTCTTAAAACTCTTTTCCGCACCATTTCAAGGGTTTGTTTGTGGTCATTGCTGCAATGTTCATTTTTTCGTTTGTCTTTCTGCTCGGGGTTGGTTGTTGGGCGAAGCCCTCTGCTGAAGAAGGCGCAGGACGGCCCCAGAACCTATGCGCTTTGTCTGCTAACCAAGAGCTGATGTCCACCATTGTTCAAGGTTTTGGAGCAAGGTTTCTGGCTTTCTTGTGGTTTTCTACCTAGATTTGTTGGTCATTCTGGACCGCCAGTTGTTTAGGGTTTCTTTGGTGGTGGTTTAATTCATAGTTTTTGTTGTTTGGGGAGGAGCCAGTTGTAGTTTTAGCGAGTTTGAGGTCGAAGGTTTTTTTTAAGAGGTAATTGCAGGTTTTGTTGTTCTGTGTTTTTTTTTGTTTTTGTTTTTTCTATTGTCTAATGGCTTATTTCTTCTCGTTGCAAGTGTGGAGAAGGTCTAGCGAAGGTGTGGCAAGCTCCAGAGAAGGTCAGCGACCATCCATGGCCTCTATCTGGGAGGATTTTAATCCTTCCAACTATTTCTATGTGTTTTTCAACACAAAACACCCTATTTGGAATTTTTGTAAACTTTGCATGGCAGGTTTTGAGGGTTTGAGGTTACAGGGATCTTTCATCCCTTTTTGTCGATATTTTGATGTTCTTTGTGGCTTTTTATGCTGGTATTTGTGCACCAACACTATTTTCAACCTCTCTATTGATTTGATTCAAAGCTTTTTGTGGGAAGTACAGTCCCAAGGGCTGCAAAACTTTTACCCTTCAGCCTTCAGCTACTTGGCTTGCTTGGGAGTGCGGGTCTGCTTAATATCTTACCATCACTTGAAACTCTCTCCCAGCTGTCTTGCAGAACTTTGGAGAAACATGCAGGGGAAATCTGCTGGGTATTTATTGTTCACGCCAATCCAAAAAATTATAGGTCAGTGTGAACAGAAACATTGAAGTAGAAGATTCAAAGAATAAAAATTTGACAAACTTGAGAAATAAAAAAATGTGGATACTTAATCCAAGGTGGACTGCAAAATGCCCAAAATAAGAGCAGATCAAGGAAAGAAAAGATAAACTTTGCAAGCGAGGAAGTTATATCAAAATTTTAATGAGCTTCTAGGGTTTGTGAGAAAATCATGTGCCAGCCCTCTATTTCCTTCCAAAAGTATCCTACCCTCAAGGAAGCCCATGCCATAATAGAAGTCATGCATTCTTTTTGTTTTCTTGTTTGGACATGAATTGTTTCCAACAAATGAAAATGGTTGCTAGCTTTCAGGAATTGTTTCCATCTACTGGAAACAATTCCACCTCTTCTAGAAATGAATCACAGGAAATGGTTCTAATTTTGGAATTGGCAAATTCAAAGATTTAGGCGTGGATACCAGATTCCGACCAAATTGGGAGTGTAAGTGCCACCTCCTATGGCCGACCAGATAAGCTTCTATCAACCTTTCTCAAATTCAACTTGATTAAAGTCTTAACCGCTCCAATTAAAACTTTCGAATCAATTCCAATAGCTCCATGTAGCTAGCAATTACACACCCATTGTACATTACTATCTCTTATACCCCTTCAATGGCAACCTTTTCTAGATTTCCTTTTGCAGCTGCATCAAAGTTCAGGCTGTAGATTTCTTCCAAGGAGGTTTCCATTGTTCTCCTGGGGACCTATCAGCTATCCTTGATTGCATAGCTCCAATAGATGTTTTCCCTGTGGCTCCTTAACCTTTCCATATTCTTGGGAAATCACTTTGTCCTCTTAAAGTCTCAGCCTAATCAGCCTCGTTTTCTTCAGATTTTAAGAGGGTTGAGAATATTGTTTTCAATGATCCTAAAGTTCTTTTCAATCCATACATTCCAAAAGATAAATAGACTAATGATGCATATGAATTTTAGAAACTTATGTTAGAGGGAGTAGACTTCTAGTTTTGGAGGACTTCCAAGTTCCATCACTGAATTTCACTCAGGCTTGGAACATGATAGGTCATTTTCCCAAAGCTGCCATAGAGACTTTGCGATTTCACAGTCCAAAATGAGGTGAGTAGCATATTTCTTATTCTATTCACAACCATTGCATCTGGAGGGACCTATGATTTCATGTTTCTTGAAGATTGACTGGGTTAGAATTTTGTTTTTGATTGCAATTTTCAATCCAATAAATGTGCTATCTCTGATCAAATCCCCTTTTTCCAAAATCTGGTCCATAAGGAATCTTTTTCTTCGCTAGTAGCCCCTGAGCAATGCTTGGATGTAACAGTCCTTAACCAAGAAAGAGCATTTGTCTTTTTCAATCCAGCACAGTTTATTCAAGCTTTGGCATATGAAGAACTTTCCTTTGGTTAAGAGCTTCCTGAAGGATCTGTACTTCTGTTGGGTTGAGTTACCAGATAATGGTCCTGGCTTTTCCTCGAAACCTCACCAATTTCTTAAAACTGGCTGTTGATTTGAATTATATTTCAGTAAGTTTCTTCTCCAATTCATTCTTTTTCTATGAGTTGACTAGATATCCTATCCAGACTTGGAATTTTGGATAGAACCTGATGAGCCTACCACTGATTATCCAAAAATCTTGTTGTTTTGTCATTACCACTGACCCAGAAGGCATTTTGTGCAAACAAGTTTTGTTCTTTTATTGTCAAGTTTCATAAACAAAACCCTCTAGGGTGAAGAGCCTTAGAAAGAAGAATTGATATTAGAGCATTGTCTGTGTACATAGCTCTAAAATTCTGCTCCATAGTCAATTAGTTTTCTTGAATCATCCTCCAAAATGGCTTAGTCATTAGGTTTCACTTGGAAGATCCAGTTTCTAGATCCCTACTTCTCCCCGACATTTGGGGAGTGAATCTTTCTTCTTCATGGAACAACAGTTTAACTAGGTGGCCAGCTATCATATGCCCTAGTCTTACGGTGTTGTTTTGATTCAGTTATCTATTGAGCTACATGTTATCCCTAATGTTTCTATAAGGCCAAAATACTCTATCTTTGCTGATGGAACAACCAAATTGCATTATTAATATTGGTTGTGAATATATTTGACATATCTTCCAAGTATTTGGTGTCAGAGCTTAGCATACATGGATTCTATGGAATAGACTTGAAAGTTATGGACAACTATAACCACGTTTTAGAATATTGTGAACATCAGCCAGAGAGATGACTACAGAATGTTCTTACATAAAACCATCAGAGAATATCTTAGTCTAGGTCAACATGAGTTAAGGAGTCCATCTTGGGATATAAATTCAATTAAGCAAAGAGTTCAACTTGAGCAACTGCCTCTAATGGTTTGGAATCTTGGATTTACATTGATGTACACGTATAATTTTCATTCGAACTTTCATATTTTCTATATTTTTCTGTATTATATAAACTACAATAAATTGAGTTAAGCCACAGACATAAGATTAGAGACAGATTTGCTAATAAAAAGAGCACTGGTCATAAAGGCTAGTCAAATTGAAAAGTTGTTTTATACAATGTATATAAGATATACCTCAGTTCTCATGACTGATTCATTTAATTTCATTAATTTGGTACTTGCATGCAGGACATTCAAAAGATCAGAGGTTTAGTGAATTTAATGATACATTGCATATCTTGAAAGTATGTGTAATTCATTGAGAATTCTTAAACTCTATTCTTTATGACCCTGAGAATCTTGTAAGATTTCTACATTATAATAGACTATAGATGTTCCTTCTAAAATGGATTTTGGTTACAATGTCGCACACATTATGAAATAAAACAACCTAGGTTGTAAGCCAAAATGTTTCTGTGACAAGAAAAAGATACAATCCATCCAAAATCCACATCATAATGTGGTTAGAACCAAAAACATATGACACCCCTATTCTTTATGGCCCTGAGAATCTTGAGTGCCAAAACTCCCCAAGTTACCTTCTTGAGCCAGGTAGGTCGGCCTACCAGTCAAGGGTTGATTAGGAAATGGTTGATTGTTGCCATATGATTGATTCCAATTTGCATCTTCCAACCATGGAGGTATTGAGTACCCATACCTTACATTTGCACTACTGACCCCTGCATTAAGTGGAGGTGTGTAATGAGCATATAGAGAATTGACACCAACTTTGGTAGGCACAAGGCAAGTGGGTAAATCCTCAGTTTGATAGTAAGGCACTTGAATGTTTATGAGATCTTGAAATAATGGTGTATTATCTGCAATGGAGTCCAATGAGTTTGAAATAATCCCGGTTTCATTAGTTATTCTTGTATCGTTGATCATCCCTTGTTCCTTTTCAAGCATTTTTTATGCCTTTTGTTTTTCCTTTTCCTGCCTTTCCATTTGTTTTTGTTGGTCCTTAACTTGCCTTGCTTTATCTCTTTTAATCCTTTCATCTGCTCGACGTTGTGCTGCAGCAATCCTTGCCGCCTTCTTCTCCTTGACTAGATCCTTCTTTTTCTATTTTAATTCTTGCATTTCAATTTTTTTTTTCCAGACTCAACTAACATGTTTATATAGTCCTCTGAGGTCAGTAACTATGAGCTTCGGCCCAAACTAAGACTACCCGGTGCACCTTGATTTTTTTTCATTGATACTCTCTCTACTGGTAGCTTTAGGAACCGGCCAAGTCTCTTCTCCACCCCTCCCACCTGCATGTCATTGCTTGGTACTTCCCTTTCAGTATCTGTTGGAACTGATTGAACTATATCATTATCTTCATTTGATGCCTCATTATGTCCATCTTCTTCCATTGATCTATTGTCCACAAAAAAATGAACAATTTCACTGTTCAATTCTGCTGGTTGTGAGGGCATGTTCATGCTTTCTTCATTGGTTGCTAAGACACTATGTGCATTCATATTGATCATTGCTTCTGCTAGCCATGAAGGTGGGGTTACTTGGCTTGGCAATGTCAATTGTTCATTGTCAACTGCATGTTCAACAATGTCATTAACAATCTCAGCAACAGGAGTTTCATGTTGTTGAGTTGGTGGAATGATCTCCATGTTACTACGAATTTATTCATGGTTATATTGTATTTCACATGCAGTTTCATCATCTTCAGCATATAAGTGTCCTTGAGATAGGGAAATCATATTACCAGTTGCAACAACATCATCTTGGTCATCTACTTCTTGCATTTCAACACCTGTTTCGGCATCCCCTTCTTCTTGACCATCCACATGAAACGCTTGGCTACAACCAGTATCATGCATAAGAGCATCATAGTTCAGTGGCCAGATTCCTATCCTCCTAAAGCCAGCCTTGATATTTGATGGTGTCAAAGCCCTTTTAAAAGCTTTACTTGCAAGCTCTGCTAGCTCGAACCTTTTCACCTCAACCCCTGGGATCTTTGCCATCCATGCAGCGCGCTCCGACCTGAAATAGTTCTTGAAAGGGCCAAACACACTAACATCAAGGGGTTGTAGTCCGTGAGTGGTATGAGCGGGCAATGTCAACAGGTGGATGCCTAAATTGTTTGCTTCCTCAATTGTTTGTACAACCATGTGGCTCCCATACCCATCTAATATCAATAGGTGTCTATTATTAGGTGAGATGCCACCTGGTACCGATGCAGCAAAGTGAAAAAGCCAACTTAGAAACAGTTCTTTAGTCATCCATGCATGGGGATGTGCAGCCATGCATGCACCTGGTTCACAATTATGTATATAGTTTTTCAGTTGATTTTTACCTTTGAATAGATAAAATCCTGGGATTGAAGTACCAATTGCATTGACACAACATAAAATAGTTATCCACTCCCTGCTCTTAGGCAAAATATTTGGCACATTTCGGCTCCCTCTCTTGGCAATTACCCGCATGCCACAATTCATCCTTGCCTATAAACCTGTTGCATCACAGTTCCATATATGGTTTGCTCCATAAGAATGTTTATCGTAAGCACTAGAAAGTGTGTCATAGAACTTTTGCACAACTGCAGGGCACAAATTTAATGCTTTGTCTCTGTCAAGGCCCTCAACAATACACAATACAAGTTCTGGATGCCTTTTTTTAAACCCAAACCACCATGATTTACCAGGAACCCCATCTTTGAATGGGTTTGGCCTCCCTTGACAGATTTGAGCAACGATTGATTTGAGTTGTATCAACTCTAGCCCATGTCCCAATTGGGCCATCTCTTTACACCACTCAACCACCTCGACCTCCTCCTCCTCAGTCATAACTGTAAGAGGCCCTCTACATTTTGTATGAGTCAGTCCATTTATCCAATAATGTATTGATGAGGGAGGAATACCATGTTTTTTTGCAGATGCCCGAACTGAGTATCCATTAAACTCTATGTCGTCAATTGTAACTAACATTTGTTCTTTTGTCCATCCTCCTATAACACTGATATTTTTAGTTGAACTTGCCCCTTGGACTGTTGTTGATGGTAGTTCTGTGGCTGATGGTGTGTTAACATCAACTATCATCACATGGTCATCCTCAACAATGTCCTAGTGCATTGTTGGCATTGACATCAGTTTTCCTGTCCTCATCAGATGTTGTGCATCGCATCTGCGCACCCCTTGTCACTCTCCTACCACTTCTCCTTGTACAAGTAGTATAACTTCCTTTTGCCATAGATGCAACAACCTGTAAAATTATTGCATGCATTTAGACATTAGAATATTTGTAAATTATGCTTTCATACAAGGCAAAAATACTTCTGCTTTATTATAGGAATTATCAACATGTATGTTACAGGAAATCGAATTGCTTCACTTCGTAGTCTCTCAATTGCCTGCATGTTCATCAATTTAATAACTTTTATATGGATATCTGCTAATGGGCTTCAAGTAGGATTCTATGATAGAAGTTGCAATGCAGTTGAAGGCATTATTCAACAATCAGTTTCCAAGGCTTTTGCTCAGAATTCCCTTATAGCAAGCTGGGCTTATAAGGATGCATTTCCATGACTGCTTCGTTAATGTAAGGATAGGAACTAGCATACAACCATGTATATCCAAGTTGCATGTTTCTAGTTATAAATGCACCCAAAGTACTATCTAAATTTAATGCATTGCTGCTATAAATTCAAGTTGTCAGTATCTAATTTATAAATGGATCCAAATATTGTCTATTTTAATGCATTATTGTATATAGTTGATAGTGAACACTATCCACTTAGTTACACAACATTGAATGTTGTTGTCAGTGGTGTATGGAGTCTAGACCATCATATCTACCATCTATTCAAATTAAACAGTTTACAGACCACTCTCATAGTGTTCAATTAGAAAGTTTATAGACCACTCTCATAGTGTTCAATGCTACTTAGCCATATGGATAGTGTTTAATTAGAATTGATAAACTCATCCAAGTTGTAAAAGGTATTAGACAATGTTCTTGTAGAATTGATAAACTCACCCAAGCTGTAGAAGGTATCTTGATAATTGATGCTTTTTAGTTGGCCTTCAGGCATAGAATTACTCTTCTTTTAAGGTTATATCTGTTGTGATGTGCTTTAGGCTTAGAACTACTCTCTTGGTAAGATCATCTGTGTGGTGATTGTTTTTTTAAGAGTATGATAGATCAAGAATTTTGACATTTCATTAGCATTTTTAATAAAAACCTGCTATTTTAAATTAAGGTTGGTAGTAGCCCATAGGCTTTGTAGAAATTTTGAATAATTTAACACATATTCAATAGAGATTATCCTGATCATGTACTATTGCGGAAAACATACACAATACATA
>APFE030952437.1:0-15561 GCA_000404065.3 Pinus taeda | reverse complement strand
TTATGTTATTATTAACTTTCTTGTGTTCTTATTTTAACTTATTTCATCAAGCAATTCCCAAATACCATAAAACAAATATCAAAGACATCATATGTAGGCAGATAACCAAGGAAAAACCCCTATCTAGGGAAAACCTAGTCAGCAACTCTTTCTTTAATAATTTCACGAGATGATCCAAGACTCCTTAACCTAGACACAAAATTCCTCCAATCACCAAGTCTTCCCTTCTTCTGCAAATGATAACCTTCCAGCATGGGAAATTTTAGGGGCTAATATTCGCAATTGGGCTAATTTTCCATGATTTTTCCAAAAAAAAGATTCGCCAATTTCCATTTTTCTAAAAATAATTCACCCAAATTTTACAATATAAAATTATTTTACCTTAAAAATCACCAACATTATATAGAGACTCTATATAAAATCATTATAAACTTGAATAATTTTACAAATATACCAATAAACATTTTATAGTTTGCATATTATGGACTAGTGAGATTCGCCAATGTTTTTAAACTTCAAGATATTTTTCTATCCTTAAAATTTTCCCTACCTTCCAGTAACAACTTCGACCTAGAACTTTGACCCTACAGCAACAAATGACAATAACAACTGAACTTCAACCTAGATGCAACACTTCGATATTGAAACAACACTTCAACCTAGAAGCAACACTTCGAATAAGAAGAAATAACAAAATTTTGACCTCCCCAGCAACATAAGTTCGACCCATCAGTAGAAGAACTTTGATCATGATGCAGTACTTCGACCTTCTAGCAATAGCCTGACAAATTCACATGTGAGAGAGAGACAACCCAGAAACTTCGTCTTTTATCCTTCTCCAAAAATTCTCCTTCTTCTCTTGGAATTTCACACTTTTTTTGCTCCTCCTTCTTCTATATCGAACTTGTGAGAGTGTGTACTCAAATGAATCGAACTGCACTATATATATAGCCTCTTCTGGAGTTCAAATTACTCTCATGTAGGTCGACTTAATCAAGTAAGGGCTGACTTGGTGTGGATGTGACAAATGACTTATTTTACTCAATAATAATTCGTTTTACATGATTCAAAAGCCCAAGAAGGGTCTCATTAAATGGACAATGAATCTAATGACTCAAGAGAAAACCTAGAAGTCCTCAATGGGGATTTTGACCTAAAACATGATGACTCAATTATGGAAGACCCATGCCTTAATAAGTCATAATAATAATAATAATAATTTCTTTTTCTATCTTTAGATAAATACATTTCATTATGACTCAAGTACAATTATGAAGACCGAACCTAATTACATTCTTCAACAAAAAAAAGTTGTATTGACCGAAAAATTTTATCTAGAGGGGGAAGTCATGGCTTCTCTAGAAGTCCTTGCTTAGCTTCAAAGGAATTGGAACTCAGAATAAGGACCTTGACTAGATGTTTGATAACACCAATGACAAAGGGAGAAAATCAAGATTGCTATGGCAAGATCTATATCAGTTAGAATATACAGTTAGGATGATGGATCAAGTATAAGAAGCAGGTCAACTTATGGTTGAGCCAAAGAATATAGCTCAACATGTGTTGAAGTACCAACATGGTACAGTCGGTCATGTCACCATCAGTTATGAAAACAAGTTGTAGGAATTTAAATTAGGGAAAGAGTGTTGAAGAAAGATAAATTTTATATATTGCTTCAGTTTGGGATCCATTATGATCTTTTAGACAAACATGAAGCAAAAATCTATTGCACTTAGTGGACTAATATATTGCAGCTTGGTTGGCAAGTTATGAAGCAATATGACTTCAACTTGCAAGATTGTTTTGATCAGGAGCATATGATATCTTAATGATAGGACAATGCACCTTGAAGAAGAGAGCAATAAGTCTCGAGTATATCTCCACCGATGGTCCAAAATATGATGTTCTGACGATGTCATTGCCTAGTGTGAATTTCGTGTACTTTAGAGACAAGTTGGGACTTGTGGAGATTATTCCTCTCGTTGAGAGGGAGTGTTGTTTAGATACCAACATGGAAGGGCATACTCCTGAGAGGGAGAATGGTTTAAGATGCCCAGAGTGCTGCTCAAGAAGGGAAAGAAATATTAAGGAAAGAAATATATACCACTCCAAGATATTTATTTACGTGTTTCACTCCAACAATGGCATGCCTTCTTATGGAGTTGTATAAAGGAATTTTGAGCCTGAAATCAAATTCTAGTTTCAAGATTACTTCCCAGTAATGTGGTATTCATATTAATATGAAACAAAATCCCAAACTAGGGTTATACCATTGTGATTTTAATAGGCTCACATTTACAAACTCATTGAAAAGACAACAATCTCAAGAAAAATGGCTCTTTGTGGCATTAAAACCACAAAAACTCAAAATTAGATAAATAACAAAGCTTTTAGATGACAAGATCTTAGAAGAGAAAAGGGTAAAAAACAAAATGTCTTTGAGATTGGAATCCAAATTTTCTAAAACAAGAAAACCAAACAACAAACTAAGTGCACCAATATCTCAATGAAAAAAGCAGATCCATGGAAAATTAACATGGAACAAAAACCATTCTCTAATATGATTATATGGAACATGCAAAACTAGCCATCAATACTAATTCTCAAACCAAAACTAACGACAAAGATGTCTGGATCTGACACCTGTAGGATTACCAATGAAGCATGTGATGTAACGAAAACATCTTTTAATGGATTTGGATTACAAAAATATGTATGGGATCATTATTGCAATTTTTGTATGAAGGCAAGTTGCCACTACTTATTGGCAGTTCATCGAAGAAGTGTAGATGTAAACCACAATCGTAGATATTTTCCTTGGAATTATGTAAACATGGAAGTTGAAGGCTAAAATCTCAAGTAGGTATTGTCCATTGCATGACTAAGATCAGATTAAACAACAATAACATGGCAGATAATGTAGAAAGTCAAAAATTCAAACAAACTAAAGAGTGTTTTTAGAAGAGTTTTTGGCATAACAAACAATTCGACACAATTCTTGGACTAAAGACAGGAACAAAAATCAATATCAAAGGAAATAGTGTCTGTGATTCATAAAACTAACATATTTAACATGTTAAATGCCTTAATAAAAGCCATCAACCTCAAAACGAGCAATGTTAATGAACAAAGTTCATTAAAGAATATACATACTTTCATATTTTGCATTCCGAAAAGATAAAATTGCAAGGCTATGAGGACTCTTAGAGTAAATAGTCAAAACAAAAACCACCCTCAGATGAATACGCATTGAAAAAAATGCACTTCTTTGATTCAAGGGGGATAAAATTGAAATCAAATTAAACCCTTAGACATTGTAAAATAGGAAATCTGTACTTTGAATTTTTTTTACTGCAAAGCTAGCAATCAAAATCAGATGAACACAAGCTACCTTCCAAAAATATCATCTTATAGTTTAAACTAACAAAATTGTAAGAGTAGATACACAAAACTAAAACCCCAAATAGATCGAATTAGAGTGGGAAAATGCATAGAAAAATATTTATTGAAAAGTATAAGAAGAGAATAAGAGATTTTCCTGGAGGTTGGAGGACAACATTGACTAGCCTAAACAATTACAACTGCAACCAAGTCCTTCAGAGCCTCCTTATTGGTTAGATGGAATAAATAAGGCACCTTTTTCTGGTCAACAAGGATGTCAACCATAAGTAATGTGGGTGACTGATGGATGCCTAAATTAAACTAAACTACCTCTCCCTCTTACCCATGTTGATCACTATAGTCCTTTCTTGGTCATGCCTAACAATATTCAAAACAATAGTGGCACAATACTTCTAAATTTAGAGCCTTCTTGGTAGTTGGAAAAAATAATAGAGCACTTTTTTATGATCAACATGGATGTTGACCATAAGTAATATAGGTGAGTGTTAGACCCCAAATTAAACTAAACTACCTCTCCCTCTCATCCACTCTGATCATTATAGTTCCTTCTTGAGAGAGACTAACAATATTCAAAATAATAATGACACTTGTACTTCTATGTTCAACACCTCTTTGATAGTTTGACAAAATAATAAGACACACTTTTATAGTGAACATGGATGTTAACCATAAGTAATATGAGCACTTTATAGATGCTTAAATTAATTAAACTTCATCTCCCTCACACCCACGGTCATCACCATAGTCCTTTCTTGGCGGGCGCTAAGAGTACTCAAAATAATAATGGCACCGTACTTCTAAGTCCTTAGAACGAGCTGATCTCAAAAAATATTTTATGTATTAAATTATAACCTTTACCACACATGGTTCAAAATAGTTTAAAGGATTTATTTCACTCTATAAAGTACAACATATAGTTCAAAATAGTTTAAAAGATTTATTTTACTGACTCAAAACGAAAATACTTGAACACAACATTAATACAATCCTTTATTACATACTACTTTTACCAACCATTTTTTATTAAGGTTTATCGCTGTTAAATTTGGTCTTACCATTGTACACATGATAACTTGTTTCATTTGCCAATATGTCTTTATTAGAGTTTACCAGTGCTGTTTAATGGGTTCCATGAATTCAATGACTGCCTAATGTTGTCTCATCATTGGAAGTCTTACAGAGTTAGAAGATAGAGTGGTGACAGTTTCCATTACAAGCGCTTGAAAATGAACAGGAATTTATTATGCTGTCAAAACTAAAGCCAACAATCGCAGAATTCTTAATTTGACCCAATGTATATAAGAAAATTATATTATATTAAATACCATTCAAATCTGGATCTACAGTTCAAGCATTTTCAATGATATTTTTTTTCAATGTGATGCCATCACTGAAAGCGATATAAAACATATAAATCCTGTCTATACAATTTTTCTGATAACAAACAGACATTCAGGATTATCTTAGACATCCTGCTATGTACACATTTCTATGAAGCTTCTTTCTGGCTGAGGCTGTGGCGAAGAAGCTCTGACTTTTCAAAATAATTACAGCGACAGTGCCCACTGTGGGTATCTAAATCTCACTTTCTGCAAATCTGAAAGTAGTGTCGCTGAAGTTTTTGTACTTATAACTGGGTTCAATTGATCAGGATTTAGAGAATTTGACAGCCTCCCAACTTAAAATTTGCCAACCCTTGTATCTGTGAGCACAGCATGAAAATGATCAGAAGAGATCGAATGGAATTAGAAGAAGACGGAAAGGAATTGCCATTGAAGCAAATCTAAAAGTGGCGTTGGTGAAGTCATCATACTTATAAATGGGCTCAAGCTGTTCAGCTGCTCAGAATTTATTGAGATTTTAAGAATCTGTCCTTTAGAATTTGCAAACCCATATATCTATGCACACAAGATAAAAATAATCAGAAGAACTTGATTGGAATTACAAATGAAAATAGTATTGAACCAATGAATCACAGATTGATTTGTTAAATAAAACTAGGAACAAATTGGAAGAAACTCGCAAAACTGATACAGGGAAGGTTAATTTAATCCCCTTACCTTCCCAGCATCATTACAGTGGCTTGAGGATTACTTCCAGGAGATCTATTGAAGGTCGATCCATCAATCACCCTAAGAGAATCAATCCCATGAACTTGGTATTTATCATTGACAACGCTATTGACTTGGCAACCTCCGTGATAGTGCCATGAGGTAGAGAAATTCGTTCGGCAGAATGATTCCATTGCCTTGTAATCGCTTGTATTTACAGAGGACAGACCACCATCAAAAGGCACTATAAAAAAGAATTTGGGAATTGTTTCCTGAACCCTTTTTATGGTTCTCAGCCCTTTCACACAATTTTCTAGATCCTGTGGATGGGAAAAATAATTGAATCTGACATAAGGATCTTCATTAAAATCCTGAGACCTAAGACGGAGCTCCCCCTTGGATAGAGGCCCAGCAATGAACTCAAAAATGGTTACCACATTTAAATAACTTCTAAAGAATGGATGAAATGTATATGTGCCTGACTGTTTTTCATTCGGGCTGTAGTTACGAGGATCATAATTGACTGGGAACTGAAACAAAAAACTGGATGATTCGATAAAGCCAGCCGGAGTTACACTCACAACTCGAGGCAATGAATATTCAAGGCGTGGAGGAGAGAGGAATGTAATCCCAACTTTTGGGTTATCAGCCATTCCTTTTCCAACACCAGGCAAATCTTTAACCACGGGGATGCCTAAAGATTCCAAGTGCTCCCGTGGGCCGATTCCGCTGAGCAATAGTAGTTGAGGACTCCCAATAGCACCACAAGAAACTATAACCTCACCTCCATTTTTGGGATTTAATACAGCAACATGAGCTTTTCCAACACTGTCCATATACACCACGGCATAAGCCTTGGGTTTTGAGATATCTTGTTCTCCTTCTGTTCCTCAACAAGTTACAGAAACGAATCATTGAACAGCACACAATGTCTATCAAGATATGAATGATTGAACAACACAATTTCTATCAAGAAGATGCAATATTACTTCTATCAATTTCGGGAGGTTCTTCTATCAATTTCTATCAAGATGTAAAGACTCAAATCTTTGCACCTACCTTGCTCTTTGTCAATCCTATTGAAGAGGATCTGGGAGACCATCGCCCGTGTCGCAATTCTAAGCTTGTTGCAGTTCGCGTGCTCCAGCAGATCGGCTGAGGAATGGCGTAATCCCCTTCCATCAAAAGTCGTTCCGCCAATCTTCGTTCCTCCAATATGGTCCAATGTATACCCGTTATAAGGATTTGCTCCCGCTCGGCGAAGGGCATTCATGAAGGTAATTTGCCAGCGCCTGAGCGCTGGACGAAATACCACAGAGTCCTCCACCCACTGGTAGGATTGATTAACAAGGGCTTCCTCCCACCCTGAATCTCGAATATATGTCACAGCTGCTCTGGAGTAGAAGCCGGCGCTTATAGTGCTACTTCCACCAAGAACTATTCCTCGTTCATTATCCACGCCATCTTCAGATTTGAAGCTCTGCGCCGGATCATCTCTCGGCGTCGTATTGAGAATATTTTCTATGAACCCTTTTTCCCGCCAGGCTATGGGCAAGGTGTGGCCCAATCCGCCCCGTTCCAGTAATAGTGTGCTAAAATTTTGTGACAATGTAGCTGCCAATGGGCAGCCTGCGGTTCCCCCACCCACAATTATGTAATCATACATCTGCATAGTTGGCATCTTAGTGGCGTCGGAACAAACTGACATATACCCTGGGTCTTCTGCATTGCATGCCAAAATCAAGAATCAAGATCAAAAGAAAAAAAAAATCAAGAATCAATAATAAAGAATCAATGATAAAATCATGATAAAAATATCCAGAATCAATGATCAAAATCAAGAATCGAAGATCAAAATAAAGAATCAATGATCAAGAATCAAGATCGATGAAAAGAAAAAGAGCGTTGAATATATTATTTCTCAATTTACCTGCAAAGGCCATACTGTTAGCCAGAAGGACATGTGAGATGAGAAGCACGATTGCAACAGTACGGCCTGCCAATTTAAGCAGAGCGAATGGATTCCGCCATTTAGGTTTGCAGCTGTATCCGTCCATTGTATTCATGAATTTCGTAATTCGCAGTTCGTAATTGCTGTTGAATGCTGTTGTAGTTCGCAGTTCGTAATGCTCGCTTGCATGAATTTCCAGAGAATGAGAATATGGACGGAATCTATGACGACGTCGGTTTAAATAGAAAATAGAGGTTTGACTTTGACTAGCCGTTAGGATAGTCTTTACGACATCTGAAACTTGTAAAAAAAATTATAAACTTTAGAGTCATCCAAAAATCTATTCCGTAGAATCATTAAAAATGTCATGCATTAATTTATAAAATGAAATTGGAACTTCCTAGCTCCAAACGCCGAGTGGGTGTGGATAGGTTTGAAAGTCAAAATTAGAATTGTAGTAGCTATTAGTTTTAGAAGCTATGTCAGAGTTAAGCAAGGCTGTTTTTTATCTCTTATTATTTTTGGTTTATATATTGATAAATTAGAAAAGTGGCTAAATCTGCAAGGTGGGGATGATGTTCAGTTGGGGGAGTTTATGATAAAGCTTCTTTTATATGTTGATGACTTTGTATTGATTGCTAAATCGACCTAGGGATCGCAGATGCACCGTTATGCCCTTGAGCATTTTTGTAAAGTAGTGGGGATGCAACTCAATATCAGCAAGACCAAAATAATGATTTTCTTAAATGAGGTTCTTTTAGCTCTCGTTTTCGAAAATTAATTGCAGTGACGAACCCTTCACCCACATCTATGAGTGAAAGAGACACTCCCCCTCCTCTGGATCTTCAGGCTCAATTCTGGATCTTGGTGGTGGAAACAGTGGCGTTGGGCTCTGCATCAATACTCTTCTTCCATTTTTCATTCTGCTTATCATGTTCTGACTCAGAGTTGGAAAATGCATCTGGTTCTGAAGCCTTCAGCTCGGCCACCAGTGACTGCTTGGCTCAACATTCACTTGTGTTGTGAGTGGGGCTCTTATAGAACTCACACCACTTTCTTGTTTCCTTCTTTATCTTTGTGGTGTTGTTCTTCACTTGCAGCTTCAATGGGTTGTATTGGGTCACCTCACATTGGATTTGTCCTTTGTTCTATGGTTTGGGGGCGCATTTCCCTTGCTTCAAATTCACAGATCCAAAGTCCCACTTATTCAGTTTAAACTTCTACTCAATCTTGACAGTCTATCGATAAGCAACACCAAGCGAGGATATGTCTAGGAACTCCATCTCGTCTTGGATGTATTTGTGCAAACAACCGCGGTACTTGAGTACTAGATGCCACTCAGAATCCTTGATACCCAGCTTCATGTGAAGGGTATGAAAACAATTTGTGAACTTCGGCACGTCTTGGTCCCTTCCCTACCATAGTGTGGTTCACTTTATGTACTTATCTTCATAGATACTGATAGGGTAATACTTCTCCTTGATGGAATCTCGGAAAGAGTTCCAAGTGGTTGCGGCTAAAAACAGTGAGGGTTCCCTGTCATCCTTTTGCTCACAATAGGTTTCCCACCAGTCCTTGACATGGGGGATGACTTTGAGGATTGAAAAATTAATCTTTTCCCTATTGAAAAAAATTATGAATCAATAAATACCCTTCCAACATATTTAACCGTCTATTTATGGCATCTACATCTATTTCGCCTTCAAATATAGGAATATCAAAGTTTATTTGTACCTTGAAGAGATTGGTACCTCCAGAGTGTCTTCCAGATGAAGATGCATCACTTGTGGGCATCCACTGAAGGATTTGGGAAAAGTTGTCCATCATCGCATTCCTCTGTCGCTCGAGGGCTTATTCGAGCAATATTTTGAAGGGATCTCCTGTTGCCTCATCTTTATTTTCTTCCGCCATAGGAGGCTGTCGAGGTTTGTAAGGTTGGTCTTGCAAAAGTTCAACCAATTCGAGCCCTAACTCCTTATACCCTAACCTCGTTGGAGATATGCAAAGAAAAACAAAGAAAGACAAGACCGCTCGGATACCACTAATCCAGGCTTATGCAAGAACACAACAAAATATAGATATAAACATAAACACAAAGATCCAGAAGAAATAAAACTTCATTTCATTAATATCAAAGAACTGAAATATGCTTACATACATAATGGAAATAAACTAGCTCGGGCGATGGTAGCTTATCTCTAAGATGAGATGTGACTGCTACATGCCTCTAAACTCTGTTACAATGAGGCTCGAAGGCCTATTTATTATTGAGAAAGAATGGAAAACCGTAAACATCCAAGAAACTAACCCTAGGAGATGAAGCACCAAAACTATGGGCGTCATTGGGGTAAATTGGTACATCAACTTCCCGGGGTCGTAACTTTGGCATAAGATCTATGTTAAATGCTAACGATACCTCGTTAGAAATATCTATCCGAGGACTATAACTTTCGATTGCAATCAATAATTACATATGTATGTTTGATAGTTTTCCAAAAAAACGTTGTTTGGAGCCTCAAAATGGCTTCGGAAGTTCAGGTCCCGAAAATCTACCAGAATTAGTAAATTGTGCTACAATTAAGGAATATGAAAAGCTTAAAGAAACAATGGTGGGGGTCCAAGTGGAATAGGTGGGTGACAACCATTATCCACATGGATCAAACAACCTCCGCAATCAAACAACCCACGCAAAGTTACATAACCACAAACCTACACAAATGCACAAATTTTCCATTCCACCAAGAATTACTTATACTCATTTCTTGGGGTGCACTAATGCGTTTTTTAGTTGAGGGATGAACTTAAGTGCTTTAGACGACCATAGGAATTTTCCACTTGGCGCTAGCCTTAAGGGTCATTGGGCACTTGCATTATGACATCATCTTGCAATGTGAGAACCCCTCTTTGCAACTCAACCCTTTCATCTGTGGTCACATTTTTCCATGGAAATAAGTTTCTAAAGGGGTGATTTGACTCTATCCTCCTCAAATAACTCAACCCATTCTCTCATAATTGTGGAAGGTGATCCTTCCTCCTATTACGTCCAATGACTAGTTTATCAAGTGAATGAGGAAGGTGGAGGATAACTTTCGCAATTTTAATTTGGTAAACAACATTGTTTGGAAAAGGTTGTTAGGGCTCCTTAGGCATACTAAACCCTCACGCGCCCCTCCCCCCCCCCCCCGTTATTCCCCACTTATGGTATCTTGGGATATATATGTGCTTGTGCCTCAATCAACTATTGACATTTTCATTAATTAAAACAAACTGCATTCATATTTCCTTGATTTATTGAGTTCAATTTGGCATGCTAATGAAATGTCCATGCCAACAATAAAACATTGCTAAAAATAATTAATCACATTTAACCATAGGGATTAGGTACTTCTTAAGGATATTACACCCCCTCCTCCCCCTTGGAATAACATAATCCTTGGTGTTCACACATTCATTAGTGTCCTTTCCATCATACGGACACACCATTCATAGTGTTCTCATTTATTGCAACAACTTTTGAAATTTATTCTTTCTTCAGTGGCACCGACATTATCATCTCTTCACAGACTTTCCACCTCTAGATTTTAGTATTCCAACATATGCCTACAATGTTTATCAAGCAATAATGCACATGAGAACCTTTCATATACATAATAATTCCATTGATGTTCATAATTCAAGATATAATATACATTTAAACGCAGTACTCCTCTATTTGATTATGGTTCCACATCCATATGGTTGCCATGGGTAGAGCTTAACTCACTATTTTTTTGGGCATACCCAATCTGCTCATGATCCCAACTAGCATGTTGTTTACTCAAGTATATTCTTCCTTATAGTTGCTCGCTCTCTAGGATTAGGCATCCCATTCTTTATGACATAATCCCTCAAGTAATCTATCATTTGCCAAGGCTTTCTCGCAATAGGAGAGTATTGATACTCATAAATTCTTGCATTTGGAGCATCTCTTGACTTGCTCCAACATAGTATAACTCACCACAATGGTGATCATGGCATATCATAGGTTTCCATGTCTTAACAATAGCCTCGTGTCTATGTTTCCCAACTTTGCTATCGTCATCTATTCTTCTAAGACAATTCCATCATCTCATCTATATGAAGTACACACAATGACCATGAGATAACATCATAGCAACTTCAACCAAATTTTTTTAAACTTTTTTTTACAAAAATTCTATATTCCAAATGTATTTCATATGGAAAATATACTTTTCTATGTATGACATCCTTCTTCATGATATCTACCTTTTGTTATGATATCTACCTTTTGTTATAATAAATAGTGACAATTCCTTTTTATGTACTTACATTCTTATTGTATTTAAAAATATTGTACTGGAAAGAAACCAAACAATTGTAAGTATTCAAATGTATAGTATTTTCACCCTAACATCCTAACAACTCAAACAAAACTTCAAAATTTCCATATGCCATCTCTTTCCTTATTCAACAATATCAATCCAAATGAACTGAGAATTCATTACATATGCATTAACAACACACTCAACATCACATAAAGTAATAAAACTTCAAAATTTCCATATGCCATCTCTTTCCTTAGTCAACAATATCAATCCAAATGAACTGAGAATTCATTACATATGCATTAACAACACACTCAACATCACATAAAGTAATAAAATGGGAAAGTTATGTGTTGTTGTACGAATTCTCCTAGCTATGTGCATGATGCATACCTGCATTTATTTTCAAAGTACTACATCTCTACATGGCGTAATCTACCATGGTGAATTAGAAGGGATATTTTGTCGGTCTAGAGGGATTGTTAAACATCAACCATCTGTCCACAATTCATGCTCTTGTTCCATGTTGAAAGGTGCACATTATTTAACTGCATTAAATAGTGCACATGTTCATGGGCAAGAAGCCATTGATGAATTTCCAATATTTAGATCCACCCTCAACATGTATGATATTTAACAAATTTGGTGATTTTCAAATAAATTTTGAGTTTTGGTCCTTATTACAAGTACTAACTTTAACTATTCATAACTTGTCATCCCGAAAGAAATTTTCCAAGTTATTTTTTTCAGAAGAAAAATCATATTTTTATATTGATGAAAATATCATTTTACATATAACGGTTTATAATATCTTAAACCAAAATCTGACATGGTATAGATCAGATCATAGCAAATTATAGCGAGCTGTAGTCCAGTGCCATAGAGGCATAGAGATCAAGTCATAGCAAATCAAATTTAGGCTATAGTGCAGTACCATAAAGGCAGAGATAACATAGGACATTACAATGAAAGTTGTATGTTCAAAAAAATTCCAGATGGCATTGCGTATCAATGAAAATGGAAGCCTAATTTCCCAGATAGTCGAGGAAAGCCTTGATGCTGAGAAAAATGGAAGATATGGGCCTCCTAGAGCTGTTAAAGATGGAGTCATTCCTCCATTTCCAGATGGTCCAATAGACCAAGAGAAACAAAGTGCGCCGAGTGTCTGTCTGTGCACACCACCAGAAAAAACCGTCCTGTACAGAGGAAAAACCAAGGTAAGGAAAATCCAAGGATAAAGAGAGTTCATACCAGATTTGCTGTGAGGCTTGACATTGAAAGAACAAATGGTAGTTTGTCTCTTCCGCTGACAAACACAAGGCGCAACGTCTAGGACCTTTCCAACCTTTCTTCTGTAGCACCTCCCACGAAAGATTCCTGTTCCGGAAAAGGAGCCATGAAAAGAGAACCATCTTAAGAGGACATGCAACTTTCCAAAGATAAAATGGGAAAATCTGTTGGTCTGAGTGAGTTGGCTTAAAGGAAAGAGCAGCATATATGTCCTTTACACGAACAGGTGATGGAGCACGTGGCAGATTCCATGCCAATACATCTTTTGTCCCCGATCTTTTTATAGCCATTCCCTGTAAATTTTGGCGAACAAAATTCCACATTGGCCGGAAATGTGGGGGCATAGAGAGATCCGCTTCTTCCTTCCAAACCGGAGTTGTGTTAGTCCAGGATTTAATAAGTTCGTCCCATGTGAAAATGCCTCTCTTGTGGAAGTATGTAACCAGAGCTGGCGGCAGAGGGGATGTCAATCCGTCTTGAATGGAGTCAAAACCAATGAAAATGTTTGTACCGGAAAAAATCTTCCATCGAAAGTTCCTCATAATGAAAGGTTGATTTTTACGGAGGCTAAGCCAGATGGCGGAACCTCTTTTGATCCCCAGAGAGTTCCTTCTATACCAGAAAACGATGCTTTTGCCCTTTAGATATTTTTTGTTGATAAATTCGCTCCAAGGGCCATTTCCATAAATACCCCGGAGGAGAGATTTGCATAGGAGGGCATTTCCCATCGTCCTCATGTCCAGTAAGCCCCATCCTCCCGATTTTTTTGACTTTGCAATTGAATCCATCTTAACCAGGTGATATTTTGATTGGTAGGTTTTCCCTCCCCACGGGAAATTTGCTGCAAATGTTTTCATTTTTTTGATGACAGGAGCAGAGAGGAAAAATAAATGCGCCCAGTAAATCGCCAGCTGAGACAAAACTGTCTAAACAAATATAAACCGTCCCGCCAAGGAGAGGAGCCTTGTCTCCCAACCAGAAATTCTTTTATAAAAGCGGTCCAGGAGCCATGACCAGTCCCCTTTCTTGTTCCCCATCGGCTTAAGTGTGAAACCAAGATATTAAATCCCATTATCAATTGACACAGCTTCAATGCCAAAAAGAGAGGCAATCCAAGAAACCAGTTCCGAGTCGGTCTCATTATGATAGAGTTTAGATTTTTCCTTGTTTATACAGATGCCTGAGGCGGACTAGAACCTGATAATAATGTAAAAGAGACACTTCCAGGAAGCCTTGCATAGCATAGCAAAAACGAGGATATCGTCCACAAAGAGATTGTGGGATAAGAAAAAATCCTTGCAAATCTTGATCGGCCTGAAACTGAACCCAGAAGCTGCTTTGTTGAGATGAATGCTTAATGTGTTCATGACCAAAATGAAGAGCAACGGTGAGAGGGGACATCCTTGACGGAGACCCCACTCTGCTTTGAAGAAGGGAGATGGGGTACCATTGATGATGACCGAGAAATTGATATTTTCAACGCACGCCATGATCCATTCTATTCCTTTTGATCTTAAACCAATTTTCGCAAGCAAAATCCTGAGGAGACCCCAATCCACACAGTCGTAGGCTTTTTTCAGGTCAATCTTTAGAATGGCCGCCTTGATATTGTTAGTCCGGAGAGAGAAGAGACATTCTTGAGTCAGTGCCACTGCATCCCAGATATTCCGATCCTTCAAAAATGCGTGCTGATCTCTGGTAATGTAGAGGTTAAACACCAGCTTCAACCTTTCCGCAATGATCTTAGTGATAATTTTGAACAGGGAGTTACAGAGAGCAATCGGTCTGTAATCCAGGAAGGATGCAGAATTTTTCTTTTTAGGAATAGAGCAATAAGAGTGGAAGATAGAGCAGAGTGTATATTTCCGGACCATAAGTTTTTATAGAAATCTTTATAATTAAAGATAAATTTATTTTCTAAATAAACCCATTCTGTAATCATGTAATTTTGTTTTTTCATGTTATTTGTAAATTTTCAAGCTTATTAACTTTGTTACATCTTATAATTATTTACAAGGCTTTTTTTAATTGATGGTAATTATATTTTATTATTTTTCATATTAACTGAGAGGTTTTGATATTTATGTATAATATAAGTTTATCTAGAATATTATGTTAACCTATCTTTATGCTTTATAAATTATCACCCATGTAAAAGTAAAATTTTCTTATAATTTTAAAGAATAATGGGATTGTTTTTATCCTCAAAATATAATATTTTTCATAGCTATATATAGATTTTCACACATTTGTTTTACAATATACAAACAATTTCTATATAGTTGTTATTATTTTGTTCTTAATATGTGTTTAATTATAATAAAAATTTTATTTGTAAGAATAAATCATCTTCAATCAACTTACTATACTAGTCTAAATAATTGTATGTTAGGTTGATTTTTTTATTGTTTTATCAATTCATTTAATTTTTTATTTTTTTTCTCAAAACTACATTTTTCATATTGTTATTTTTCTTTTGCTTAACCTACACATATCTAATATATTATTAAAATTTTAAGTATTTTATAATTTCTTATGTTTT
>APFE030952436.1:96758-123588 GCA_000404065.3 Pinus taeda | reverse complement strand
ATGGGGACCATTGCTTCCTAAGGGGGGAGGAATGATCCAGGTGGATATTGGTGGCCACCTGCCAAGTCCACCTGGACCCCCACCTTAACATTTTCAGTTTCCTTAATTATAGCGCAGTTTACTATTTTTAGCAGTTTTTTGGGTCCTGAACTTCCGGAGCCATTTTGAGGCCCTAAACGACGTTTTTTGGGAAATCTTGCTCCGCGATTTTTTAGTTAAAAAATTGTCTTTTTTTCCATAGTCCTCGGAGAGATCTTTCCAACGGGCTATCATGCGCGTCAAACGGAGATCGTATGCCAAAGTTACGACCCCGGGAAGTTGATGTACCAACTTACCCAAACGGGGCCCATAGTTGCGTTTCATCTTCCAGGGTTAGGTTTTGGAATGTGAAGGGTTTTCCATTGTTTCTCAACAATAAATAGGCCTTCGAGCCTCATTGTAACACAGTTCAAAGGCATGTAGCCACACATCTCTTCTCAGAGATAAGCTACCATCGCCCTAGCTGGTTTATTTCTATTTCCGGTTGTAAGCATATTTCAGTATTTTCCATTAATGAAATGAAGTATTATTTCCACTGCATCTTTGTGTATATGGTTATCTCTGTATTTTATTGTGTTCCTATTTAAATCTGGATCATTCATAGTTGGAGGAAGACATGGTCAAAGTAGAGAAAGACCAGTTGCAAATTCTGAAGTGTTGGAAGCTATGCAACAGATGTAAGCTAGATTGGAAGCAGTGGAAATGGGAAATCAAGGAGATGGAGATGCTGGAGATGTCAGTGAGCCTGAAGTTGAAGCTGCAGATGTAGAGGAACCTGCAGAAGTTACTCCTGAAATGCGATTCTTTAAATCAGTGTTGGGATCCACATCTAAAACCAGACTTGAGGGTTCAATTTATGTTGGAGGTTTAAACCCCAAGAATTTGATAGATTGCATTAATAGCATGGATAAATTCTTTGATTATGAAGAAATAGAAGAAGGAAAGAGAGTAAAATTTGTTATCCCAAAATTGAAAGGACATGCAACACTTTGGTGGATGGAGTGTAGACAGAAAGAAAAAGACTTGGTAAGCAGCCAATTAGAAATTGGAACAAGATGGTGGCAAAGTTGAGAAGTAAGTTTTTGCCAAGTGATTATCAACAAACATTATTTAGATAGATGCAGAACCTTAGACAAAGGTCTTTGATAGTAAAATAATACATAGAGGAATTTTACAAAGTGAGCATAAGAGTTGGACAAATTCAAGATACATATGAGAAGGTTGCAAGATACATAAATGGTCTCGGAATGGAGATCCAAGATGAGATAAGTTTGTTGTCTCCTAAAACAGTAGAAGAGGCTTATAAGATGGTATTGAAGGCTGAAGAAAAACTCTTGAGTAAGCAATCTGCTAGAAGTAGAGGTACTTTCTGAGGAATGGGAAGTCAAGGTGGTAGAGGAAGATCTACAACACCTAGAGATGGAGCTAGCAGCAGCTCGAGTCAGCATACACCCATAGAAGGTGATGCAAGTAGCAGAAGGAGTTTTTTCAGAGGAGGAGGAGGCAGAAGTAGAGGAAGCGAAATCAGATGTTACAGATGTAATAAGCTGGGACACAGAGCCTATGAGTGCCCAAAAAGCATAGGTACAAATCAGAGAAATGTAATTGTTGCTAAGATTGAAGAGGAAGCAAAAAAGGTGATAGAAGAAGAAAATGTACCAGAGAAAGGGGAATCTTTGGTAGTTAACAAAGTTTTGTTAAATCCAACAAAGGAAGTTGTTGAACCATCACAGAGAAATACTTTGTTCAGGACTCTGTGCAAGGTTCAAGGAAAATGTTGTCAAATGATAATTGATAGTGGCAGTACTGATAATTTGGTCTCTACAAAAGTGGTGAAAAAAGTTGAAGTTAAATACAAAGAAACATCCAACATCTTACAAGGTTTCATGGCTTCAAAAATGGCATCAGTTGTTAGTGAATGAACATTGTGAAGTGGAGTTGCAGTTGGAAAAATACAAAGACAAAATTATGTGTGATGTGATGCCTATGGATGTGTGTCACATATTGCTGGGAAGACCTTTGTAGTATGACAGAGGAGCTATTCATGATGGGAAAAAGAACACATACAAATTTGTAAAGATGGTGTTAATCATATATTGTTGCCTATGGAAGAAGAGGATGCATCAAGAAAATCTGATCCAAAGACTTTATTGTTGAGTGGAAAAGAATACATGCAACAGATTGAATAGGATGAAGTAGATTTTGCATTGATTTGCAAACCCAAGGTAATAATGACTTCCACTAAAATATTTGATTTACCAATTGAAATTCAAGAGATGTTGGAGAATTATTGTGATATCATTGTAGATGATTTGCCTAATGAGTTACCACCTATTAGAAAAATCAGTCATCATATAGATTTGATTCCAATGGAAAATCTACCAAATAAAGCAGCTTACAGAATGACTCCCACAAAAAATTAAGAAATCATAAAACAGGTTCAAGAACTCTCAGATAAAGGACTGATTAGAGAGAGTTTGATTCCTTGTGTAGTGCCAACAGTGTTGAGTCCAAAGAAAGATGGAGGCTGGAGAATGTGCACTAATTCAAGAGCAATCAACAAAATAACAATGAGGTACATATTTCCTTTACCTAGAACTGAAGATTTAATGGATTGTTTGAGTGGAGCAAGATATTTTACAAAGTTGGATTTAAAAAGTGGTTATCATCAAATAAGGATTAGAGAAGTTGATGAATGGAAAACCGTTTTTAAAACAAATGAAGGACTGTATGAATGGATAGTAATGCCTTTTGGGTTATCAAATTCTCCTAGTACATTTATGAGGCTTATGAATGAAGCGTTGAAAGAATTTATTGGTAAATTTGTAATAGTATATTTGGATGCTATATTAGTTTACAGAAGATCTAAAGAGGAAGATATGAAACATCTGAGTTATGTCTTACAGAAGTTGCAACATGAAAAGTTGCTGTTAAATTTAAAGAAATTTTCATTCATGAAGGAAGAGTTGGTATATTTGGGCTTTGTTGTTTCTATTGATGGATTAAAGATGGATCCAAAGAAGATAAAGGCAATCATGGAGTGGACTTCACTGAAAAGTGTTTTTGAGGTAAGAAGTTTTCATGGTCTTGCTAGATTTTATAGGAAATTCATAAGGAATTTTAGTAAGATCAATGCTTCTATTATTGACATTATGAAGGATGATAATCAACCATTTAAATGGACTGCTGAAGCAGAAAATAAATTCCAGTTGTTGAAAAGAAACATCACTGAAAAACTTATTTTGATCTTGCCTGATTTTAACAAACCTTTTCAAGTGAAATGTGATGCCAGTGGAGAAGCCATTGGAGTTGTTTTAAGTCAGGAGGACAGACATGTAGCTTATTTAAGTGAAAAACTGAATGAATCAAAGAAGAAATATTCTTCTTATGATAAGGAGTTTTATGCAGTTGTGTAGTCATTGAAGAAATGGAGACATTACTTGATGTATAAGGAGTTTATACTTTATTCATACAACCATGCATTGCAGTACATTATGCAACAAGCAAAGATAAGTCAGAAAAATGCAAAATGGGTTGCAAAATGGGTAGAATATCTTCAAAGTTTTAATTTTGTATTGAAGCATATAACTGGCCAATCAAACAAGGTAGTAGATACCTTAAGCAGAAAAAGTATTTTAGTTTAGGAAAGTCAAATTTAAGTGTTGGGTTTTGATTTTCTTAAGGAATTATATGAGAAAGATTTAGATTTTAAAGAGGCATTTAAAGCTTGTAAAAATCATGTTTTGTTAGATAGAAGTAAGTGGCTAGATTTTTTCTTGCAATAAGGATTGTTGTTTAAAAGAAATCAGTTGTACATACCAAATTGTTCTATGAGAGAAATGTGGTGGACTTGGAGGACATTTTGGTGCAAACAAGACTTATGAGCAGGTGAGTCAGTTTTATTTATGGTCAAATATGAGATCTGAAGTGGAGAAGTATGTGAAAACTTGCAAAGTATGTCAGTATGCAAAAAGAAGGAGCAAAAACACAGGTTTTTATGTTGCATTACCTATTCCAGATAGACCTTGGGATATGGTAAGTATGGATTTTGTTTTGGGTTTACCAAAAACTCAAAGTGGAAATGATTGAATTTATGGCACATTTTAATCCATGTTATAAAACCAGTGATGCTACTCACATTGCTAATATGTTTTTTAAGGAGATTGTAAGATTGCATGGGTTACCTAAGAGAATTGTTTCAAATAGAGACACCAAATTTGTTGGTCACTTCTAGTGGACATTGTGGAAGAAGCTTGGTACAAAATTGAGTTTCATTTCAACTTATCATCCTCAGACAGATGGATAGACTAAAGTTGTAAACATAAGCTTGGGTAATCTTCTTAGAAGTCTTTTAGGTTAACATCCAAACCAATGGGATCAAATTCTGGCATAGGTTGAATATGCTTATAATGATTCTCCTAACAGGAGTACAGGGCAGAGTCCATTCCATATAGTTTATGGAATTCACCTAAGAGGAGTGTCTGAATTAAGAGACTTGGGCAAAACTGAAATGAGAAGTTCTAAAGGAGAATATTTTGCTTCAAAGATTCAAGCAATTAATGAATAGGTAAAACACCAGTTACAAGATAGCAACATAAAGTACAAGAGTAGAGAAGATTTGAAGAAGAGAGAAGTTAATTTTGAGATTGGAGATTTGGTTTTAGCACACTTGAGGAAGGAAAGGTTTCCAGAAAGGGAGTATAACAAGTTTAAATTTAAGAAAATTGGACCATGCAGAGTCTTGAGGATTTTTTCTACAAATGCATATGAAATTGAATTACCCCCTGATATTGGAATATCTCCAATTTTCAGTGTTGGTGATTTGTATAGGTATGAAAGTGGAAATGCAGATGATACATCAGAAGACATGGAATAACAAGAGGTTGATTGGGTCAAACAATTACCTATAACAAAGGCATTGCATCCAGAGAAGATATTGGATAAGGGAGTGTTTAAAAGGACAAGTGGACATGAGTATTTTCAATATTTGGTCAAGTGGAAAATATCAACAAATCGCTGATGTTACCTGGATGACAGATGCCATGCTACAGAATTTGGGTAGTTCTGTAGAAGAGCTCATGGACAGGAGCCCATGAAGAAATTTTTCCTCAGGAGTGTGATGCCAGAGCATGAGGCTTGAAGACAAAAGGCTTCGATTTTATTCCAAAAATTCAAAACAAGTTTACAAGCAAAGGAGTGGGATCCTTTAGCTATCACTTTACAAAGTTTTGTAGATAGGATTTGAGCTAGAATATAGGGATTTGAATGATTTTTAATTAATTCAAGTTTATACTTAGTTGATATTCTTGAGGAGAATATCATATAGATTAGGTATTATCTAGAATTAGATAGATTCGATCCATTGATTGAGGATCTGGTTGTTTGTATGTACTGGTATTTATGTAAGTTTTGAATTATTGTAATGGGATTTGGCTGGATTTGGATGTGGAGGATTAGACTGTAAAATTTAAATATCTCTGTGTCTCTATGTATTCTGTGAATGGATGGTTAACCTGGAGGGTTGAATTTCCTTCGAAATTTCTTTGAGTTCTGTCGATTTTCAGTTTAGCCCTTTAGAATTAAAGGTTCATATAATCTTGTGTTATCGCAATTAAATCTTTATTTCTGTTTATTAATATAGCTGGGATATGTTTAAAAGAAATATAACTTAGACACATTCTAAACATGGCAGAAGGAAAATTCTTGGTGGAACGGGAAAACCCCGATAAATGTTGTGAGAAACCTTAGGAAATGACCTAAACCATCTGATCGACAGGCACAGATCTAATGGTGATCATTTGCTCACAAGCACGGATGTTAATTCTAAAACCAAACGCAATAAATTATTTAACTAAGTTAATAACGCAGTTAATCTGGACTATCTTCTTGAATGAGGCTGATCCGTTGGCAATCATGTGGTTAACATGAACGAGGTTTAATTTGGAAATTGGACGCGATATTGTATGAATTGCGGTTTAATCCATTGAAGCTTGGATTGATCATAGTCGTTCACTATGAAGTGACAAGATTCAATGGATATCACGTGAAAAAGTACATGGGCTTTAATATAAATTTTTGACCCAAGGAGTTATAAACTATAGCTTTGTTTCCTTTCGGTTCCGTTGGAAAGGTAAAGGTTTGTGGAGAAAGGCGAACATGAGAAGTTTATGAATGACAGTGTTATTTCCTTTTAGTTATGTGGTAAGTTAAGTTCTGCCATATTTTGAGTAATTTTAACAATTCTATTGTTTTAGCATAATAACTACATTTGGAGGTGGATGACTGAAACTCCAAAGGAAATCTGAGAAGAATTTCCACTTGCACTTGAAGAGATTGTTTCTAGATTTGAATGATTATCTCTAACACCTGCATCGAGACCACCATTAGTGGTATCAGAGCAGCTTATTGACACTGATCAGGATCTCAAAGATTAGAGAAAGAAGTCCAACATGGCTTTTAGAGTTGGAGGAAGACATGGTGAAAGAAGAGGAAGACCAGTTGCAAATGCTAAACTGTTGGAATCTATGCAATAGATGCAAGATAAACTGGAAGCAGTGGAAATTGGAAATCAAGGAGATGCATATGTTGGAGATGTCAGTGACCCTGAAGTTGAAGCTGCAGAAGCAGAGGACCCTACAGAAATTACTCCTAAAATGAGATTCTTCAAATAAGTGTTGGGATCCACATCTAAAGCCAGACTTGAGGGTTCAATTTATGCGAGAGATTTAAATCCTCAGGAGTTGATAGATTGGATTAATATCATGGATAAATTCTTTGATTATGAAGAAATAGAAGAAGGAAAGAAAGTAAAATTTGCTGTCACAAAATTGAAAGGACATGCAGCACTTTGGTAGGATGGATTGTAGGCAGAAAGAAAAATACTTGGTAAGCAACCAATTAGAAATTGGACCAGGATGGTGGCAAAGTTGAGAGGTAATTTTTTCGCAAGTAATTATCAACATAAATTATTTAGACAGATGCAAAACCTTAGACAGAGGTCTTTGACAGTAAAAGAATACATAGAGGAATTTTACAAAGTGATCATAAGAGCTGGACAAATTCAATATACAGATGAGAAGGTTGCAAGATACATAAATCGTCTCATTGTGGAGATCCAAGATGAGATAAGTTTTTTGTTTCCTAAAACAATAGAAGAGGCTTATTAGATGGTATTGAAGGCTAAAGAAAAACTCTTGAGGAAGTAATCTGGCAGAAGTAGAGGTACTTTCCGAGGAAGGGGAAGTCAAGGTGGTAGAGGAAGATCTACAACACCTAGAGATGGAGCTAGCAGCAACTTGAGTCAGCATACACCCACAGAACGTGATGCAAGTGGCAGAAGGAGTTTTTTCAGAGGAAGAGGAAGAGAAATCAGATGTTACAAATGTAATAAGCTGGGACACAGAGCCTATGAGTGCCTAGAAAACATAAGGACAAATCAGAGAAATGAAATTGTTGCTAAGACTATAGAGGAAGCAAAAAAGGTGACAGAAGAAGAAAATGTACCAGAGAAAGGGGAATCTTTGGTAGTTAATAAAATTTTGTTAAAGCCAACAAAGGAAGTTGTTGAACCAGCACAGAGAAATACTTTGTTCAAGACTGTGTGCAAGGTTCAGGGAAAATGTTGTCAAATGATAATTGATAGTGGCAGTATTGATAATTTTGTCTCTTCAGAAGTGGTGGAAAAGTTGAAGTTAAAGACAAAGAAACATCCAACACCTTACAAGGTGTCATGGATTCAAAAATGGCTTCAGTTGTTAGTGAATGAACAGTGTGAAGTGGAGTTGCAGTTGGGAAAATACAAAGACAAAATTCTGTGCGATGTGATGCCTATGGATGTGTGTCACATATTGCTGGGAAGACCTTGGCAGTATGACAGAGGAGCTATGCATGATGGGAAAAATAACACATACAAATTTGTAAAGATGGTGTTAATCATACATTGTTGCCTATGGAAGAAGAGGATGCATCAAGAAAATATGATCCAAAGACTTTATTGTTGAGTGGAAAAGAATACATGCAACAGATTGAAGAGGATGAAGTAAATTTTGCATTGATTTGAAAACCCTAGGTAATAATGACTTCCACTAAAATCTTTGATTTACCAATTGAAATTCAAGAAATGCTAGAGAATTATTGTGATATCATTGTAGATGATTTTCCTAATGAGTTACCACCCATTAGAAAAATCAATCATCATATAGATATGATTCCAGTGGAAAATCTACCAAATAAAGCAGCTTACAGGATGACACCCACAAAAAATTAAGAAATCATAAAACAGGTTCAAGAACTCTCAGATAAAGGATTGATTAGAGAGAGTTTGAGTCCTTGTGCAATGCCAACAGTGTTGAGTCCAAAGAAAGATGGAGGCTGTAGAATATGCTTTGATTCAAGAGCAATCACCAAAATAACAATCAGGTACATATTTCCTTTACCTAGAATTGAAGATTTGATGGATTGTTTGAGTGGAGCAAGATATTTTACAAAGCTGGATTTAAAAAGTGGTTATCATCAAATAAGGATTAGAGAAGTTGATGAATGGAAAACCGTTTTTAAAACAAATGAAGGACTGTATGAATGGATGGTAATGCCTTTTGGGTTATCAAATTCTCCTAGTACATTTATGAGGCTTATGAATGAAGCGTTGAAAGAATTTATTGGTAAATTTGTAATAGTATATTTGGATGATATATTAGTTTACAAAATATCTAAAGAGGAAGATATGAGACATCTGAGTTATGTATTACAGAAGTTACAACAAGAAAAGTTGTTGTTAAATTTAAAGAAATTTTCATTCATGAAGGAGGAGTTGGTATATTTGGGCTTTATTGTTTCTTCTGATGGATTAAAGATGTATCCAATGAAGATAAAGGCAATTATGGAGTGGCCTTCACCGAAAAGTGTTTTTGAGGTAAGAAGTTTTCATGGTCTTGCTAGTTTTTATAGGAAATTCATAAGGAATTTTAGTAAGATCAGTGCTTCTATTATTGACACTATCAAGAAGGATAATCAACCATTTAAATGGACTATTGAAGCAGAAAAGAACTTCCAGCTGTTGAAAAGAAACATCACTGAAAAACCTATTTTTATTTTGCTTGATTTTAACAAACCTTTTCAAGTGAAATGTGATGCCAGTGGAGAAGCCATTGGAGCTATTTTAAGTCAGGAGGATAGACATGTAGCTTATTTAAGTGAAAAAATGAATGAATCAAAGAAGAAATATTCTTCTTATGATAAGGAGTTTTATTCAGTTGTGTAGTCATTGAATAAATGGAGACATTACTTGATGTATAAGGAGTTTATACTTTATTCATACAACCATGCATTGCAGTACATTATGCAACAACCAAAGCTTAGTCAGAAACATGCAACATGGGTAGAATATCTTCAAAGTTTTAATTTTGTATTGAAGCATATAACTGGCCAATCAAACAAGGTAGCAGATGCCTTAAGTAGAAAAAATATTTTAGTTCAGGAAAGTCAAATTTAAGTGTTGGGTTTCGATTTTCTTAAGGAATTAGATAAGAAAGATTTAGATTGTAAAGAGGCATTTTAAGCTTGTAAAAATCCTATTTTGTTAGACAGAAGGAAGTGGATAGATTTTTGCTTGCAAGAAGGATTGTTATTTAAATGAAATTAGTTGTGTATACCAAATTGTTCTATGAGAGAAAATTTAATTAAGGAGAAACATAGTGGTGGACTTGGAGGACATTTTGGTGCAGACAAGACTTGTGAGCAGGTGAGTCGGTTTTATTTATGGTCGAAGATGAGATTTGAAGTGGAGAAGTATGTGAAAACTTGTAAATTATGTCAGTATGCAAAAGGAAGGAGCCAAAACACAGGTTTGTATGTTGCATTACCTATTCCAGATAGACCTTGGGATATCGTAAGTATGGATTTTATTTTGTGTTTACCAAAAACTCAAAGAGGAAATGATTCAATTTATGTTGTGGTAGACAGCTTTTTTAAAATAGCACATTTTATTCCATGTTATAAAACTAGTGATGCTACTCACATTGCTAATATGTTTTTTAAGGAGATTGTAAGATTGCATGGGTTACCAAAGAGAATTGTTTCAAATAGAGACACCAGATTTGTTGGTCATTTCTAGTGGAAATTATGGAAGAGGCTTGGTACTAAATTGAGTTTTAGTTCAACTTATCAGCCTCAAATAGATGGATAGACTGAAGTTGTAAACAGAAGCTTGGGTAATCTTCTTAGAAGTCTTTCAAGTGAACATCCAAAACAATGGGATCAAATTTTGGCACAGGTTGAATATGCTTATAATGATTCTCCTAACAGGAGTACAGGGCAGAGTCCATTCCATATACGTTATGGAATGCACCCAAGAGGAGTGTCTGAATTAAGATACTTGGGAAAAACTGAAGTGAGAAGTTCTAAACGAGAAAATTTTGCTTCAGATATTCAAGCAATACATGAACAACTTAAACAACAGTTACATGATAGCAACATAAAGTACATGAGTAGAGTAGATTTGAAGAAGAGAGAAGTTAATTTTGAGATTGGAGATTTGGTTTTAGCACACTTGAGGAAGAAAAAGTTTCCAAAAAGGGAGTATAACAAGTTAAAATTTAAGAAAATTGGACCATGCAGAGTCTTGAGAAATTTTTTTGCAAATGCATATGAAATTGAATTACCCCCTAATATTGGAATATCTCCAATTTTTAGTGTTGCTGATTTGTATAGGTATGAAAGTGGAAATGTAGATGATACATTAGAAGACATGGAATAACAAGAGGTTGATTGGGTTAAACAATTACCTACAACAAAGGCATTGCAGCCAGAGAATATATTGGATAAGAGAGTGTCTAAAAGGACAAGTGGACATGAGTATTTTCAATATTTGGTCAAGTGGAAAGATCAACCAATTATTGATGCTACCTGGATTACAAATCCCATGCTACAGAAGTTGGGAAGTTTTGTAGAAGAGCACATGCACAGGAGCCCATGAGGAATTTTTTCCCCAGGAATCTGTTGCAGGAGCATGAGGCTTGAAGACAAAAGGCTTCGATTTTATTCCTAAAATTCAAAGCAAGTTTACACGCAAAGGAGTGGGGTCCTTTAGCTATCACTTTACCATTTGTAGATAGGATTTGAGCTAGAATATAGGGATTTGAATGAATTTTTAATTAATTCAAGTTTATACTTAGTTGATATTCTTGAGGAGAATATCATATAGATTAGGTACTATCTAGAATTATACATATTTGATCCATTGATTGAGGATCTGATTGTTTGTATGTACTGGTATTTATGTAAGTTTTGAATTATTGTAATGGGATTTGGCTAGATTTGGCTGTGGAGGATTATACTGTAAAATTGAAATATCTCTATGTCTCTGTGTATTCTATGAAGGAATGGTCAATCCCAGAGGGCTGAATTTCCTTCGAAATTTCTCTGAGTTCTGTTGATTTTCAGTTTAGCCCTTTAGACTTAGAGGTTTGTATAATCTTGTGTTATCGCAATTAAATATTTATTTCTGTGTATTGATATAGCTGGGATATGTTTAAAAGAAATATAACTTAGACACATTCTAAACTTGGTAGAAGGAAAATTCTTGGCGAAACGGGGAAAACCCCGACAAAAGTCATGAGAAACCTTAAGAAACGACCTAAACCATCTGATCGATAGGTACAGATCTAATGGTGATCATGTGCTCGCAAGCACGGATGTTAATTCTAAATCCAAACGCGATAAATTATTCAACTGAGTTAATAACTCAATTAATCTGGACCCTCTACTTGAAGGAGGCCTATCCGACAACAATCGTGTGGTTAACATGCACGAGGTTTAATTTGGAAATTAGACGCGATATTGTATGAATTGCAGTTTAATCTGTTGAAGTTCAGATTGATCATAGCCATTCTCTATGAAGTGACGAGATTCAACGGATATCGTGTCAAAAAGTACACGGGGTTTAATCTAAATTTTGGACCCAAGAAGTTATAAACTATAGCTTTGTTTCCTTTCGGTTCCGTTGGAAAGGTAAAGGTTTGTGGAAAAAGTTGAACACGAGAAGTTTATGAATGATAGTGTTATTTCCTTTCGGTTCTATGGTAAGTGAAGTTCTGCCATATTTCGAGTAATTTTAACAATTCTATTGTTTTAGCATAATAACTACATTTGGAGGCGGATGATTGAATCTCCAAAGGAAATCTGAGAAGAACTTCCACTTGCACTTGAAGAGATTGTTTATGGATTTGAATGATTATATCTAACACCTACACCGAGACCACCATTAGTGGTATCAAAGCAGCTCATTGATACTGATCAAGATCTCAAATATTAGAGAAATAAGTCCAACATGGCTTTCAGAGTTAGAGGAAGACCAGTTGCAAATGCTGAAGTGTTGGAATCTATGCAATAGATGCAAGCTAGTTTGGAACCAATGGAAATGGGAAATCAAGGAGATGCAGATGTTGGAGATGTTAGTGAGCCTGAAGTTGAAGCTGCAGAAGCAGAGGAACCTAGATAAATTACTCCTGAAATGAGATTCTTTAAATAAGTGTTGGGATCCACATCTAAAGCCAGACTTGAGGGTTCAATTTATGCAGGAGATTTAAACCCTCAGGAGTTGATAGATTGGATTAATAGCATGGATAAATTATTTGATTATGAAGAAATAGAAGAAGGAAGGAGAGTAAAATTTGCTGTCACAAAATTGAGAGGACATGCAGCACTTTGGTAGGATGGATTGCGGGAAAAAAGAAAAATACTTGGTAAGTAGCCAATTAGAAATTGGACTAGGATGGTGGCAAAGTTGAGAGGTAATTTTTTGCCAAGTGATTATCAACTGAAATTATTTAGATAGATGCAGAACCTTAGACATAGGTCTTTGACAGTAAAAGAATACATAGAGGAATTTTACAAAGTGAGCATAAGAGCTGGACAAATTCAATATATAGATGAGAAGGTTGCAAGATACATAAATGGTCTCAGAGTGGAGATGTAAGATGAGGTAAGTTTTCTATCTCCTAAAACAGTAGAAGAGGCTTATCAGATGGTATTGAAGGCTAAAGAAAAACCCTTGAGGAAGTAATCTACTAGAAGTAGAGGTACTTTCCGAGGAAGGGGAAGTTAAGGTGGTAGAGGAAGATCTACAACACCTAGAGATGGAGCTAGTAGTAGCTCGAGTTAGCATGCACCCACAAAACGTGATGCAAGTGGCAGAAGGAGTTTTTTCAGAGGAAGAGGAGGCAGAGGCAGAGGAAGAGAAATAAGATGTTACAAATGTAATAAGCTAGGACACAGACCCTATGAGTGCCCAAAAAACAGGGACAAATCAAAGAAATCAAATTATTGCTAAGACTAAAGAGGAAGCAAAAAAGGTGACAGAAGAAGAAAATGTACCAGAGAAAGGGGAATCTTTGGTAGTTAATAAAGTTTTGTTAAATCCAAAAAAGGAAGTTGTTGAACTAGCACAGAGAAAGACTTTGTTCAGGATTGTGTGCAAGGTTCAAGGAAAATGTTGTCAAATGATAATTGATAGTGGCAGTACTGATAATTTGGTCTCTACAAAAGTGGTGGAAAAGTTTAAGTTAAAGACAAAAAAACATCCAACACCTTACAAGGTGTTATGGCTTCAAAATGGCATCAGTTGTTAGTGAATGAACAGTGTGAAGTGGAGTTGCAGTTGGGAAAATACAAAGACAAAATTCTGTGTGATGTGATGCCTATGGATGTGTGTCACATATTGCTGGGAAGACCTTGGCAGTATGACAGAGGAGCTATGCATGATGGGAAAAAGATCACATACAAATTTGGTAAAGATGGTGTTAATCATATATTGTTGCCTATGGAAGAAGAGGATGCATCAAGGAAATCTGATCCAAATACTTTATGTTGAGTGGAAAAGAATACATGCAGCAGATTGAAGAGGATGAAGTAAATTTTGCATTGATTTGCAAACCCAAGGTAATAATGACTTCCACTAAAATCTCTAATTTACCAATTGAAATTCAAGAGATGCTGGAGAATTATTTTGATATCATTGTAGATGATTTTCCTAATGAGTTACCACCCATTAGAAAAATCAGTCATCATATAGATTTGATTCTAGTAGAAAATCTACCAAATAAAGCAGCTTACAGGATGACTCCCACAAAAATTAAGAAATCATAAAACAGGTTCAAGAACTCTCAGATAAAGGACTGATTAGAGAGATTTTGAGTCCTTGTGTAGTGCCAACAGTGTTGAGTCCAAAGAAAGATGGAGGATGAGAATGTGCACCGATTCAAGAGCAATCAACAAAATAACAATCAGGTACATATTTCCTTTACCTAGAATTGAAGATTTGATGGATTGTTTGAGTGGAGCAAGATATTTTACAAAGCTTGATTTAAAAAGTGGTTATCAAATAAGGATTAGAGTAGGTGATGAATGGAAAATTGTGTTTAAAACAAATGAAGCACTGTATGAATGGATGGTAATTCCTTTTGGGTTATCAAATGCTCATAGTACATTTATGAGGCTTATGAATGAAGATTTGAAGGAATTTATTGGTAAATTTGCAATAGTATATTTGGATGATATATTAGTTTACAGAATATCTAAAGTGGAAGATATGAGACATCTGAGTTATGTCTTACAGAAGTTGCAACAAGAAAAGTTGTTGTTAAATTTAAAGAAATTTTCATTCATGAAGGAAGAGTTGGTATATTTGGGCTTTATTGTTTCTGTTGATGGATTAAATATGGATCCAAAGAAGATAAAGGCAATCATGGAGTGGCCTTCACCGAAAAGTGTTTTTGAGGTAAGAAGTTTTCATGGTCTTGCTAGTTTTTATAGGAAATTCATAAGGAATTTTAGTAAGATCAGTGCTTCTATTATTGACACTATCAAGAAGGATAATCAACCATTTAAATGGACTACTGAAGTAGAAAATAACCTACAGCTATTGAAAAGTAACATCACTAAAAAACATATTTTGATTTTGATTGATTTTAACAAACCTTTTCAAGTGAAATGTGATGCCAGTGGAGAAGCCATTGGAGCTGTTTTAAGTCAGGAGGAGAGACCTGTAGCTTATTTCAGTGAAAAACTGAATGGATCAAAGAAGAAATGTTCTTCTTATGATAAGGAGTTTTATGCAGTTGTACAGTCATTATAGAAATGGAGACATTACTTGATGTCTAAGGAGTTTATACTTTATTCATATAAGCATGCATTGCAGTACATTATGCAACGACCAAAGCTTAGTCAGAAACATGCAAAATGGGTTGCAAAATGGGTGTAATATCTTCGAAGTTTTAATTTTGTATTGAAGCATATAACTGACCAATAAAACAAGGTAGCAGATGCCTTAAGCAGAAAAAGTATTTCAGTTCAAGAAAGTCAAATCCAAGTGTTGGGTTTTGATTTTCTTAAGGAATTATATGAGAAAGATTTAGATTTTAAAGAGGCATTTGAAGCTTGTAAAAATCATGTTTAGTTAGACATAAGTAAGTGGCTGGACTTTTTCTTGCAAGAAGGATTGTTGTTTAAAAGAAATCAGTTGTGCATACCAAATTGTTCTATGAGAGAAAATTTAATCAAGGAGAAACATAGTGGTGACTTGGAAGACATTTTGGTGCAGAAAAGACTTATGAGCAGGTGAGTCAGTTTTATTTCTCGCCGAAGATGAGATTTGAAGTGGAGAAGTATGTGAAAACTTGTAAAGTCTGTCAGTATGCAAAAGGAAGGAGCCAAAACACAGGGTTTTATGTTCCATTAAATATTCTAGATAAACCTTGGGATATGGTAAGTATGGATTTTGTTTTGGGTTTACTAAAAAATCGAAGAGGAAATGATTCAATTTACGTTGTGGTAGACAGATTTTCTAAATGGAACATTTTATTCCATGTTATAAAACCAGTGATGCTACTCACATTGCTAATATGTTTTTTAAGGAGATTGTAAGATTGCATGGGTTACCTAAGAGCATTGTTTCAGATAAAGACACTAGATTTGTTGGTCATTTATGGAGGACATTGTGGAAGAAGCTTGGTACTAAACTGAGTTTCAGTTCAGCGTATCATCCTCAGACATATGGATAGACTGAAGTTGTAAACAAAAGCTTGGGTAATATTTTGAGAAGTCTTGCAGGTGAACATCCAAAATAGTGGGATCAAATTTTGGCACAGGCTGAATATGCTTATAATGATTCTCCTAACGGGAGTATAGGGCAGAGTCCATTCCATATAGTTTATGGAATGCACCCAAGAGGAGTGTCTGAATTAAGAGACTTGGGAAAAACTGAAATGAGAATTGCTAAAGGAGAATATTTTGCTTCGGAGACTCAAGCAATACATTAAAATGTAAAACAAAAGTTACAGGATAGCAACATAATGTACAAGAGCAGAGCAGATTTGAAGAAGAGAGAAGTTAATTTTGATGTTGGAGATTTGGTTTTAGCACACCTGAGGAAGGAAAGGTTTCCAAAAACGGAGTATAACAAGTTAAAATTTAAGATAATTGGACCATGCAGAGTCTTGAGGAAATTTTCTGCAAATGCATATGAAATTGAATTACCCCTTGATATTGGAATATCTCCAATTTTCAATGTTACTGATTTATATAGGTATGAAAGTGGAAATGCATATGATACAACAGAAGACAAGGAAGAACAAGAGGTTGATTGGGTGAAACAATTACCTATAAGAAAGGAATTGTAGCCAGAGAAGATATTGGATAAGAGAGTGTTTAAAAGGAAAAGAGGATAGGAGTATTTTCAGTATTTGGTTGAGTGGAAATATCAACCAATTCTGATGCTACCTGGATGACAGATGCCATGCTACAGAAGTTGGGCAGTTTTGTAGAAGAGCTCATGGACAGGAGCCCATGAAGAATTTTTCCCTCAGGAGTCTTATGCAGAAGCATGAGACTTGAAGACAAAAGGCTTCCATTTTATTCCAAAAATCCAAAAAAAGTTTACAAGAAAAGGAGTGGGATCCTTTAGCTGTCACTTTACAAAGTTTTCTAGATAGGATTTGAGCTAGAATATAGGGATTTGAATGATTTTGTAATTAATTAAAGTATTTAGACTTAGTTGATATTCTCGAGGAGAATATCATGCAGATTAGGTGTTATCTAGAATTAGACAGTTTCGATCCATTGATTGAGGATCTGATTATTTGTATGTACTGGTATTTATGTAAATTTTGAATTATTGTAATGGGATTTGGCTGGATTTGGTTGTGGAGAATTAGTGTGTAAAATTGAAATATCTTTGTGTCTTTGTGTATTCTGTGAATGAGTGGTCAATCTTGGAGGGTTGAATTTCCTTTGAAATTTCTCTGAGTTCTGTTGATTTTCAGTTTAGCCCTTTAGAATTAGAGGTTGGTATAATCTTGTGTTATTGCGATTAAATCTTTATTTATGTCTATTGATATATCCATGATATGTTTAAAATAAATATAACTTAGGCATAGTCTAAACTTGGCAGAAGGCAAATTCTTGGTGGAACGGGGAAAACCCCGACAAAAGTCGTGACAAACCTTAGGAAACGACCTGAACCGTCCGATCGATAGGCACAAATCTAATGGTGATAGCGTGCTCACAAGCGTGAACGTTAATTCTAAAACTGGACATGAGAAATTATTTAACTGAGTTAATAACTCATTTAATCTGGACTGTCCGCTTGAAGGAGGCCGATCCGACGACAATTGCATGGTTAACATGCATGGGGTTTAATTTGGAAATCAGATGCGATATTGTATGAATTGTGATTTAATCTGTTGAAATCTGGATTGATCATAGCTGTTCGCTATGAAGTGACGAGATCCGATGGATATCACATGAAAAACACATGGGCTTTAATCTAAATTTGAGACTCGAGAAGTTATAAATTGCAGCTTTGTTTCCTTTCGGTTCTTTTGGAAAGGTAAAGGTTTGTGGAAAAAGGAAAATGCGAGAAGTTTATGAATGGAAGTGTTATTTTCTTTCGGTTCCATGATAGGTGAAGTTCTGCCATATTTTGGGTAATTTTAACAATTCTGTTGTTTTAGTAGAATAACTACATTTGGAGGCGAATGACTGAAACTCAAAGGAAATCCGAGAAGAACTTCCACCTACACTTGAAGATATCGTTTTTGGATTTAAACTATTATCTATAACATCTGCACCCAAACCACCACACACCATACATTATATACATTTTGTTTCCTTTCTAACAAATTTACCAACATGGATAATTTTATCTTACTCTCTTTTAAATTAGGCCTAATCTAGTGTCATATCTATATATGTATAAAAAACTCCACAATATTAGTTCTTAAATGCCTTCTCCCATTTCTTCTAATGATTCACAAAAATCCCCATTACAACCACATTACCTATGAATCTTAGGTAAAAAATAGATTAAAATGAAAAAACCTTCTTTTTATCATAATTTGCATATTCATGGTTTCTTGAATTCTTATCACATGTTGTTTCCTTTAATAATGTATTTTATGTTTGTTCATTTTCATTGTTTGCACATAATAATTCCTTATTGGATTTTTGTTCTATTTACTTGCCTATATAATTTTATATTTGTATGATGGCAATGTTTTGTAAGTTTATTAGATTTTTAACTCTTTCTTGTCTTTTTGTCTTGAATTTTGTTCACAATTGAAATAATGTTTGTCATTTAACATTCTTCATGGTTTTGTCTTGAATTTTATTCACAATTGAAATAATGTTTGTCATTTAACATTTTTCATGGTTTTAGTTGAGTACGCAAAGGAATAAATATGATGAAAAATCTTATTTTTATTTTTTATAAGGAATAATATATAAATGTAATTTTCAACATAGAATGATGTTGTAGTTAGAAATTGTTCTCTTACTCGTACTTTTCTTTTTATTTAGATGCATAGGAACTTCTTGCATATCATTGTAAGTTTATTTTCAAGTATTAGACATGTTCCTTAAATTTCATCCTAAGACCTTGAATTTACCTAAATTTGAATGTTATTGGAATTCATGAAACTTTGTTTTTTCTGACTAAACATCGTATTATATCTACTACAAAAAATTGAGTGATCCTATATAAACCATATTTCCAATTAGATTAGTAGGTATTATGAGGATACCACATTATTGATATTTTTTCTATAAATAATACTATGTTTAATGCCTTAAAGAGAATATTAAAGCCATTTTTTAGTTTCGTACAAAGTGATAATGTTTTACACATTCCATATAGTTATGGAGACATTCTAATACTCAATTTATCCATGTGAATGAAAAAATCATACTTATTTTTCTTAATTATTTCATTTTATTAATTAACCTACCTATTATTCTTAATAGGATTTATTATGAATGATCTTGATGTGTTTTTGAGCATTCAAATAGATAATTAATGTATCCCTTTTCTTAGTTGGGATTCCTTTCCCATTTTGCATCCATTCTTTCGTTGAGATGCTTCTTCTTTACTTTCAAATACACTCATTATTAGAGTATGTGGTAGGAAAATGAAAAATCAATCAAATTTAGAAAAAAATATAAAGGAAATAGATTTATTATATTCATTTTTTATTTGACATATGTACATTTATATTCTAATTTTTTTTTTTTTAATTTTCACTTTAGTTTATTTATTATCATGAATTAATTATATTCTTTATTTTAATTTTGAATGGATTAAAAGGAAATATATCTATAATTATTTATAGATATGTTTTGATTAACTTATTACATAATAATTTAGAGTTGATAAAATTTATATACTTCGATTTCTTAATCCCAAGTTGTCAAACACATGATTTAGCTAAGTTGTCAAACACATGATTTAGCTATTACTTATCCTTCTTGGAGTTGGATTTTATTGTTTATACTCCATAATATTCCTCTAACATCCATATGCACTCACATGGGTTCAACATACTAATATGAGTTTTACACCTATGGAAAATACAAAATGAAAGTGTGCATATAAATAAATATAAATTGAAATTTTGTATATAAATAACAATTATATTAATGATAAATAGTGTCAATTTTTAAAAGTTGGATAATCTCGTATATGAGTATGATATTGAATTAGTTTGATAAATTAAGTTTCGTTTTTAAAATTTGCTTTTAATGTTATTGTTTTGAAAAGTTAATATTGATGTTAAATTTGATAATTTTTTTAGGTAAGTGATAGTGAGATTGAAGAACTAAAACAAAAATGTGTATATCTCACATGTATTCAGAGGTAAGAGAATAAGGTTTTTCTTAACTATACATATTTTTTACTTCAAAAACTAAAATCATAACCATTAGACATAAACATGTATTACTTACTTGATTTGTATCTCATTTTTTACTAGGCAAATGAGTGGTGATGATATCGAAGGTCTTAATTTGGAAGATTTAAAATACCTACAAGAGAAAGTTGCATCAGGGTTAAAGCAAATTCGCTTAAAAAAGGTATTTATAAAAAAATGTTATTAATGTTATTTGTAGTCTTAACAATAAAATATTTTTAAATTTTTATTATAAAAAGCATTTTTCCTTGTTATTTATTTATCTTTATTATTAATATTTTGTATTAAGCAATGTTTTCCAATGTAGTGTGAAATAATTCAAAAGCAAATGGATGAGATACAAAGAAAGGTAAGTTCTCTATAAAATGTAAAGTGTACAATTTCATAAAAAATTACATAGAAATGTTGAGAGAAATTTGATACCATGAATGGATGTAACAGGCATTACAATTAATGGAAGAGCATGAGAAATTGCAACACCAGGTAAGTTATTTTTGAGTAAATGTACATTTAATTTGTTTTATGGCGAATGTTTTTACACTTCCACTAAATTGTGTCTTTTTCTTCATCTATTTGTAGCTAAATACGATGGTTGAAGACATTTTTGAACCAAAGACATCCAACTATATTGACCAACTTTGAACTACAAAAATATTATGAAACTAATACATCAAGTACAAAACTATCGTAAAACATGTACATTTCTATGCACTTATATAGGGTATGAGGCATTAGAGATTTTACAAAAATATCATAAAACATGTAAATTAGAATGCTGCTCATATATATTTAAGGTACAGATTATTGGGTTTTTAAAATTTACCATTATCATAGAAGTATATGTTATAATTGAGAATAGTAAAAACAATATTGTATATAAAAGCATATGTTATTGAGAATGTGCATTATGAAAATCACAATATAATGTTATTTAATCCATGTTCATTTTTTTTCAATAAATCAAATTTAATTAAAACATTATGATGATTTTTATTTTCTATGGAATACAAGACATAGTATTTCTTATGCAACCCTAATTGTATCATGAATCACCATCTTCTTTCATAAAAACCAAATTGTTCATTTAACATGGACAAAGAGAAAATAATCTTTAAAATGAAAGCATTCAACTCTGAAATAATTTTGTAATACAATTAAATAAATTTATAGGTTTGTCATGCTAAAACTTTTCATAATTTAGATATTTAATACTTTATAATAAGTATGTTTTATTATTGAAAATGATAACTTTTAGTTTTTTTAACACAACGAGATATTTGGTTTTCATTCCAAAAGAAAATGGGAAGCAACACTTCCCATTACAAAAATGTTGAAGAGATCAAGGAAGGAGAGGAAAACAAAATCCTTGAATCTTCTTTTCCAACTGCTGAGTTAACTTCATAAATTCCTAATTTTCCTACAACACCTAACTTGTAGATCTTAACAAACTGTTGAAGCAATAATATACATTTACAAGTCATAACTTAGAAATGAAGATTAGTAGATGCCTATATTTGAAAAATCGTTATGGCCGGGAGGAAAAAAGGTTCTGTTGTGCCAATTTTTTTATTCCTATTATTCCTAATTGACTATTTTCTCCTCTTGTTGTTTATTTCTACTGCTACCATTCTAGGGTGTTGGAGATTTCCTCAGGCTTCTTTGCAATGAATTATCGCAGGGAGGTAACAATGTTCTCCAAATGGGCACATTTTTTATTGATATTTTCAAACTCTTCACGATGATTGCTAAGTTGTTGAAGTATGAAAGCGTTCTTTGATCAAGTCTGACTTCGTAGCTGCTCATGCATAGATTTGACATGTTCCAACATCACTTTGTGTGCTTTACAATGACTACAAGGTTGTATCTTTGGGAGGTTATCCATTAGATCCATTTGTGAAGTAGATGGAGGTCAAAGGGAGATGACACTACCAACACTAGAGGAGAGGGACACAACGTAGAGTAGGGGATAGTGCAGAACATGATTAAAGGAGCTTAGAGTAGGGGATAGCACAAAGCAAGAAGAGAGGGATGAGGCACCAAGGAAAGAACAACACAAGAGGACAAAAAACAATGTTGGGGATAGGAGAGGAGGAATGGAAAAATTGAGAGGAGGGTCAAATGAAAATCTTGACGGTTAGAGGAGGAAGGATCTTGAGGAGGATGGGAGGCAAATCGATCATAAAAAAGAGTACGTGGAGAGGAGCTGCTTGAAATGGATAAAAGAGCTATGGCAGAAAAAAGATTGCTTTGGGATTATGGAGTTGACAAAAGCAAGTGAGTACAAGAGTCTGAGGGAGATTTTCCAGAGCACGAGGAGGATATTCAAAGGAAGATAAGGATTGGAGAATTTAGGGAATGATTTGATTGGAGACTTCATTATCTGTTTTTATTTCTCCCTAGGATGATAAAATTCATTGTTTGCATATCTATTAGCATCCTTATTTTTTTCTCTTAGAATGTGATAGAAGGTGACATTTCCTAGATTTTTCAATTAGAGGTGGATTCTGGATGTTATTTGTCCGAGACCGGCATTTTTTGGCCTTGCATTATTTACCATTTGCTAGATAAGGATTGAAGAGTCTCCAAAGATGACATGATTCAAATAATTTTTCCTATTTAGGATTTGAGATACCAGGATAAAGCCATATGCTTCAGCTTTGTCATTAGATTCTAATACAATACCCCATTCGAAAACTATCACATTTTTTTGTTCTTGATGCATTACATAGCCACCAACACTTTCTCTTCTAGGATTGGATTTTGAAGCCCCATCAAAGAATAAGCATGGCCTATTTAGAGTACTTAACCACAACATAAACTCCTTTTCTTTCATGCGAATTTTCCAATTTTTGAATTTAATTGGTGATATTCTAAGAGAACTTCTAATGTTCTGAGGCCTATCTGAGACAAAAATCATCCATATTTTTTCTTCATGTTGGAGGAGACTGTAGTCTATATTTTTCATTCCTTTTGAAAAAAGGAATTCATTGCTAGCCCCCAAGTTTTGGCAAGAAATTTTCTGACCTCTCGCTTGATATTTTGAAAAAAATGATTGTTTCTGGCAAGCGAAATTTGCGAACATAAAAAAGAGGGAAGACTGTTCCAGAACCTCTTTATCAAGTTCTTGTTTTTTAAGGAGTATGGGTAATTGTCTTTCCAATTTGAATAGAATTCATTGATGTTGAGATTGATATTAATGGTTTCTTCAATTGGGCAGACCAACAAGGTCCAACATTCTTTAGTAAATCTGCAACCTAAAAATATATGTTGAATTGTTTCTTCTTCTTCTTTGCACAGGGGACGGTGAGAAGGACCGAGAATTCCTTTTTTCTTAAAGTTTTTTGTTGTGAGAATTTTCCCTTTTAAAATGGTCTAGATGAAAATTTTAATTTTTGGAAGACTCTCTATCTTCCAAACTGATTTCCAAAGAGACCAATCCTAAATATCTTGCTGTTCTTGAAGCTTCATTTACCCTAATTTTACATTAAAGTCTCCTCCTATTGGATTCCATTTGAAGGCGTCTTTTTGTCCATAAATGATAGATGTTGCACCTTTGAGACAAGATAGGAGGATGTCCCATTGGGGTTTGATAACTGGGGAGAAATATGGAGGAAGCCAACATTCCCAAGAATTATCATTCTGATTCCATTCTGATATTTGTTCCAGGGAGCATATTCCCTTATTAATCATCCAATTTTTAAAGTCCTGAATTCCATAGATATTTAAGAGAGGAGGATTACTCATTATAATATCACTCAAAGATTTATGTCATGTTTGCCCCCTAGGATTCTTGATGTGTTTTCTTTGATAAGAGGGATGACGTTTTTGATTAATTTGCATATTTGAGAGCAACGTCTTATGGGATTTTTCCTAGTGAGAAAGGTTTCGCGAGGTTGGTTAAGATATTTTCCCTCCAAGACTTGCTTCCACCAAGTGGTTTCTCCATTTATAAATCTCGAGATGACCTTAGCTCCTAAATCTATATTCATTAATCCAGGAAGGCGAATGGAGATTCCTCATTTTTCAAATGGAGCAATTACTTGGTTCCATTTTACCAAACTAAACTCTTTTGTATCATTCTTACCTCCCTGCCATAAACATTTCTTGATAATTAGTTCTATTTGTTTGTGGACTCCAGCAAGGTCATGAACAATAGAAAATTGGTAGAGAGGAAGAGAAACTAATAAAAATTTAATGAACTTTATCCTCTCTGCAAGGTTGAGTGATAGGATTCCCTAGTTTTGAACTTTCTTATTCATTTTTTCTATATAATTATTCCATATTTCTCACTTCATACTTTCTTTTGTGATAGGAAATCTCAAGTACTTAAAATGATCCCAATTTTCTTGGAAGGGAACTCTTAATATTTGGGATATTCACTGAATAGTTCTTGCAGGAACATTCCAACAATATATATTACTTTTTCAGTTGTTTAGGAGGCAACCTGAGACCTCCAAAAAACTATCCAGGATGTTTTTTAACCTTATAGACACAATGCATGAAGCACATCCTAAGAATAAGGTGTCATCATCGAATAAAGAGTGGTTAATACTTTTGACACCTTTGTTGAAGAATAATCAAGTGATAGAGTCATTCCTCCTACATAGTTTCAAGTTCCTGCTAAGAGATTTGGCCATCGGTATGTAGAGGAAAGGTGAGAGTGGGAAACCATGTCTTAAGCCTCTTGAGCTTTGAAAAAAGCAACTAGGCCTACCATTTATAAGGAAGCAATCTAGGGTCCTATAATGCAGGCTTTTATGAGGTCTATGAATTCAGGAGTAAAGCCAAATTTTTGAAGAACAACTAAGAGAAAGAAGAGTTTGACTCTATCAAAGGTGTTAGGCATATCAAGTTTCAGTATGAAACCTCGCTCTTTTCTTGCTAATCTTGAATGGATAGCTTCTTGAACAACCATTATATTGTTGACAATTTTCCTATTGGGGACAAAGAACAATGTAAACTTTGAAACGGGAACTAATACTGCTACCTGTTTCATAGAGATAGCAAAAGAGTGACCCGATTTTGAAAAGGGGGATGCAAAACACATATATTTTTTTTAGAGCATAGTTTTTGGCACTTTAAATTTTTTTATGTACATTACGTTTTAGAACGTTAGTAATATGCTGCTGATTTAAAAAAGTGGTGATTCTACATCATACCCTTTTTTTAAAAGATCTATTTTTTGACTTGAAATTTTCTAGTGTATAAAATGTAAATAATTATTTTCTAAATTTAACAAATTTTGACACTTTAAATTTTTTATGTCAAATTTAAAAAAAAAACAAAAAAAAACAAAAAAACATAACATATGTGTGTGTGAACCATAAAAAAAGTTGGCAATATCTATATATATATATATAAAAGTAATTAAAAATAGAAAAATTTTAAAAAGCATTAACAAAAAACCACCAAAAAAATTAAAAATAAAAAATAAAGTAGATTAAAAAAAGAAAAGAAAAGAAAGCCAATAAAAATGTAAAAAAACTATTAAAATCAAGGTTTTTATTATTATATATATATATATATATATATATATATATAAAAGTTTAAAACATTTTAAATTTAATATATATATATAACTTAAAAATGTTTTAAATTAAATATATTATATATATATATATATATATATATATATATATATATATATATAAAAGATTTAAAAAAAAAAAAACCATTTAAAAAATTTAAAAAAAAAACATATATTTTCAATTTTTAAAAAATAAAAAACATTTAGAACTTTAAAATACATATATTTACGATTAAAACTTTAAAAATTATATCTGCACGCAGCTCCACCACCTAGGGCCACGCCCCCATGGGCGGCCGGGCAGTTGCTATCCGATTCCGAGAATCGGATAGCCACCCCTATGGGCGGTCAAGCGGTGGATAACCACCGCCTGACTGCTCATGGGGGTGGCTATCTGATTCTCAGAATCGGATAGCTACAGCCCAGCCACCCCCACGGGCGGCCGAGCAGTGCCCATTTGATTCTGAGAATCAAATAGACATCGCCTGGCCACCCTCATGGGTGGCTAGGCAGTGGTTATCTAATTCCACGAATCGGATAGCCACCACCATGGGAAATCGGGCGATTGCTATTCAATTCCGAGAATTGGATAGCCACCCCCACGGGCATTCGGGTGATGGCTATCGATTCCGAGAATCAGATAGCCACCCCCATGGGCGGTTGGGTGATGGCTATTCGATTCCGAGAATTGGATAACCACACCCACTAGCGGTCAGGTGGTGGCTATCCGATTCTCGGAATCGGATAACCACCCCTTGACTGCCCTTGAGGTGGATATTCGATTTTCAGAATCGGATAGCCACCGCTCGGCTACTCGTGGGGGTAGCCGAGCGATGACTATCCGATTCTGAGAATTAGATAACCACCACCTGGCCACCCCCACAGGCAGCTGAGTGGTGGCTATCCGATTCTAAGAATTGGATAGCCACCGCCCTACCGCACGTGGGGGTGGCCAGGAAGTGGCTATTCGATTCTCGGAATCAAATAGTCACCACCCAGCGGCTTGTGGGGGCAGTGGTCGATAAAATTA